>VCKV01000342.1:0-218134 GCA_005876975.1 Drosophila orena | reverse complement strand
GGGTTTGCCATATAGTGCCAAAGGTAATCATGGAGGGTGGGTAACGTCATTTCCATTAGATATACTGGCATAGCGGCATCATACACCCATGAGCTCTCAGAATTTCGTTCTTTCTATTATATTTTTTTTATGCATTAATTATAAATCTTGTCATCTACGTAATAGGCACGGGACTATAAATTGAATTCAATGTGACTTTCTGATTGAGTGAGGGCTTTATTATTTGGCCAACGAACCCCCCCAATGCCGATTTGTAAGCTAGCTGCAGGGTCCCAATGGCCAACAATTTAGCGAAGATCTCACCACTCATCAACTATGAATGCCGCAATATAAGCTACGGGAACTATCTGATAAATTTAATGCTCATATTCGCGCTCTCAAAGGCGTGGGCTCGCCTAAGCAGATCGGCGGAGCCATCATAGTCCAAGTCCTTCTCCAAAAACTAGACTCCACGAGTCAAGCAAAATGGGAAGAGAGTCTATAGAATCCGCCTCTCGTTAATTTTTTCCGTCATGGAATCGATTGCAGATTTGCTTTAGCAGCGCTGCGGAACATTGGAAGCCGTGGACTACGCTATGGCAACTTACCCGCCAGGCGGCCAGTCGGGAAAAAGTAGACACGATAACAGATCCGCATTTATAACTATTGCCCAACTACTATTGGCTGCTTGCTCTGTTATGATGCAGGTCATACAATTTACTATTGTTCCCGGAGAACAGTTTCAAGAGGAGAAAAGGCTTGCTCTGTGTATGAATTGCATTAAACGAGGCATTAAACTACGCCAATGAAATTCAAGTCATTGCGGCAGTTGTGGAGCAGCACACTTTGCTGCATTTTGAAAATGCAATCAGGTACCACCTGATGCATTCGTTCCTTCAGCTTTAAGCAATACGAAGCATCCTAATGCCAGTGCACTCATTGCCCAGGATTTTGGTAGTGATATCTCGCTGTTAGCCACTGCGTTCGTTTAGGTTAAAAGCCGTAATTGTTCATTCCCGGTCGGGCATTGCTTGATTCCGACTCGCAATTGCCAACCGGCTTTAACTTAAAAAATCAAGATCCTATAGCGCAGTTTCGAGAATAGGCGATTTCCAACATATAACATAACTGCAAAAATTGCTCCAAATATTACTGATCGCTAAGCCAAGCTTCAAAATTAATATCGGGCACTGGAAAATACCACAAAACATACAGCTAGCAGACCTTCACTTTGTGTGAGCGTGTGGATCTGTTAGTAGGAGCTAGTCTTTTCTATAATATTCTGTGCGTTGGACAAATACGTTTATGACCAGGCTTACCGCTGATACAGAAAACTCGTTTGGGATGGTTCGTGTCTTGAGGTTGTGTACGGCCAAGCTGCACTTCCTTAATAGCTTTTCGCGTTCCATCTCAGACCCCTTGGACAATGTTAATGGAACGCTTGATGTTCTCTGTGTAAGGATTTAGCACGAGGACAGCTACTTGCAATGCAATTTATGGAGAGACTCATCAACAGAAGAGGTTAAGGTGTATACACTAGACACAGTTACGTAGGGCACCAATCCAGACTCCTACTTGTCTGTAAGGGCTATGTTGGCGATGGATGAGCAGACAGAATTTTCCATTGGAGCATAAGTTCTTTGTCGAGATTTCTACGTAGATGCCATCAATATTATGCACCAGACCACTAAAATTCTTGTTAGAGGCCACTTTAAGCTAAGGAAATTATGCTCCAATACTCGGTTTCTTCTAGAGGATATACCCAAGGAGGTAGGGTAAGGTAACCACTTTTTGATTTTATATAATAATCCGTCATGCCACTCGATCAAACGCTTATTGAACTTCAAGAAATGTTGCAGTGCAGTATTTTTTGCTCTGAAATTTCATTTATAATCCTGTGACATTGGGTGGCCTCTTCTGAATCCAAACTGGTGTTCGGGTATGATAGCGAATTCGTCCAAAATTGGCAACATTCTCTTTAATAGTATTTTTTCAATTGCTTTAGAAAATGTTGAAAACAAACTAATGGAACGGTACGATGTCACTTCATTTTCTGCCTTGTTTGGTTTAAGGATCATTATAATTTCTGCACATTTCTATTGGCTTGATAAGTGGTTAAGACCGCATTAAATATAAGCGTAAGGAATCGTATACACTTTTGAGGTAGATTTTTCAAGGTTATGCCATCTATTTTGTCCGAGCCTGGAGCCTTTTTACAATTTAGCCATTTAATTTCTGATGAACCTTCATTAATACTGATTTTACGAATGGGTAAGCTCATTTGGCAGGGTGACTCGAGAAAGTTATCTACTTCCCTTTCTGTTTGCGGGTTATCAATATCATTTGGCTTAAATGCAGGTGTTGAGCAAATGCTTTGGCTTGTTCAGCATCAGATCTACACCATTCGCTATTACAGTTTCGGACTAACTGTGTTTCTTTTTGCAGGTCGCTTAAGGTATTTGGTTGCTCTCCATAAATTATGTTCGTGGTTACAAGAATGTGGATCTAGATTTCTAAGATATTCAGTGAGAGATTCATTTCTTAAAGTTGACAGTAGTTTTTTGAGATCAGATGCAGCCTTGTTATACGATCTTTTGTCGGCAGGGTAGAGAGTTTCCGAGTTGTGAGAAGATCCACAGCATGGTATATCTCCTCTCCTAATTTTAGCGAGATATCCAGGCTGATAGCTGTTTCCAGATAGCTTTTAAACGCATTGATATCAGTATTTGCAGAAATTACTTTGTATGGTTTATCAATATATTAGCTAATGTACTGTATGTCACTATTATTGGAGAATGGTCTGAGCTTAGATCAAAACTTTCCATTATTCGAATGTGTGATTGTTGGATTCCAACGAGTCTATTGCTATTGCTACGAAGTCTATTAAGTCTGGTATCTTTCTACTGTCAGTAGGCCAGTATGTAGGCTTGCCGGTTGAAAGTGTTGTTATGCTGTTGTTTACTATGCATTTGTACAGTTCACTTCCCTTCGGATTTGTCAATCTGGAGCCCCACCAGGGGCATTGAAGTCGCCTCCTACTATAAACTGTGGTCCAAGTTTTTGAAAAAAGTTCTTATAATCTGCTTCTTTAAGAGCAAATATTGGGGGAAGATAAATTGCTGTTACAGATACGTCCGCATGCATACATTTGATCTTGACCGTGGCAGCCTGCATAGCATTTTCTCTAATGCTGTCCATAATTTGAAATTTTAGACCTTGTTTAATTAAAACAGCTGCGCCACCATGAGCTCTGCTCGAGGGGTTGCCAGCTCTAATTATATCATATCCAACATCCTTGATATATGATTTGCTGGTGAAGTGTATCCCGGAAATTAACATAAGGTCAATTTCATTCGTTTTTATAAAGATGGATATTTCATTTACATGGTTGGAAAGCCCATTGGCGTTCCATATTCCTACAAGTAACATTATCATGTTAAGTAAATTATTAGTAAGTTCAGACTGTTTTTTTAATAGTTTCTCTATTCTCTCCAGTGAAGTGTTTGTTTTGCTATTTCCTACAGCAATTTTGGCATAAGATTGATATTCGTTACTTTGTTGGGTATATGTTGGTTTGTTAGGCGGAGCAAACGATTGCGGGATTCCTAAATCATTTTTACTCTGGTCTCTATTGCTATTCAGAGATTTTCGATTGGTTGCTGATTTTTTTGACAAGAGTTTCTGTTAAATTCTAAGCCCTTTGTAGCTGGCGGCGTGTTCTTCGTAGCAGTTGGCACGTTTTGCTGGTTGTTCTGTATTTTTCGGGCAGATGTTGCTTGGGTGTCAAAAAAGAGCATTTTACACAGCGGTTCGTTTTGGCACAATATGATTTTGTATGTCCGAATTCCTGGCAGCGAACGATTCCTTGAACGATTTCATTGGTTTTGCGGGGTGGCTCTATATTGACAATGGCGTTATCTATGTGTTTTACATTATATATGTCTCGGTTTTTGTTGTTAGGCTCAATATCTACATACGGCTTTTAATATTACTTATGTTTCTAACAACATGACCTTTTGACTTTACATCACTTTTAATTTCATGTAAATTTGTAGAAAAGTTTAAATTCTTAATAACAACTCCAAATGCTCTGTAAATGCACAATCATTATTAAGTGTTTTGACTAATTTTCTGAATTCATCAATACTTTAAGCCATTACTCTTACATATCTATCACGTTGAGTCTTATAATAGTAAAGTTCTCTTTTAATTTTAAAATTAAGATAGGTTAGCTTTTTACTTAAATCATTGACGTCAGAAAGAATGATAGGTGGGGGCTTAGCAGAATCAGTTGCGATGTCTTCATCTTGCGCTTTTGTCATCTTTGTTTCTTCTTTTGTCGGGCATTCCGTCGCTTAAGAGAGCGAATTTATTTGCGCTGGTGCTTGATGAGTTGTCCAGGGAGAAGCTTGGCTTGGTCACTTTTTGGGCTTTGATTTTACTCTCTGCCATTTCAAAGCAGTTCGGTCTTCGTCGCTGTCGCTCATGTTGACAGCAAAGAGAGACACAGTTACTCGGTGCTTATCAGCTTTTTTTTTACACTTGCTTGTGTGAACATATATCAACAAATACATAAACGTACATACATAATACCCTATAAATGACACAATCCCACCATAAAGGAAATTAAAGAATTGACAGGAGCAAATTAAAAGTGAAAGACAAGAAAAATTAAATTTACATTCAACAAAAGTTTAGTGAAATTATATTAGTGAAACAGAAATAATAGATTAAATGAAAATTACAAAAATTTAAGAAAGAAATAAAGAAAAATTTAAACATGAATAAGGAAAGAAAACAAATCGGTATTAAATAAATTCAATTAAAGCTAGCAACCGAAATGGGAAATGGAATTAAAATATTGAATGGTTTAAAAATTAAAAAAACAAAAATGGAACAAATTAACTGTAGTTAACGTAATTACATAACGATAAAAAGAATTAAATGAAATTAGGTTGAAAAATTAGGTTAAATTCTAATTTTTTTGCTCTTATCAACTAGACAACATGGCCTTATGTGCTATATTTTATCTTATTATTAAATGAATAAAATTGTTTTATTGTTTGGATAACTAAATATAGTTTTCCTTATGTGAAAAATCAAAAAGTATGATGAAAGGGTAACACATAAATTAGGGATTTGCCATATAGTGCCAAAGGTAAATCATGGAGGGTGGGTAACGTCATTTCCATTAGATATACTGGCATAGCGGCATCATACACCCATGAGCTCTCAGAATTTCGTTCTTTCTATTATATTTTTTTATGCATTAATTATAAATCTTGTTCATCTACGTAATAGGCACGGGACTATAAATTGAATTCAATGTGACTTTCTGATTGAGTGAGGGCTTTATTATTTGGCCAACGAACCCCCCCAATGCCGATTGTAAGCTAGCTGCAGGGTCCCATGGCCAACAATTTAGCGAAGATCTCACCACTCAATCAACTATGAATGCCGCAATATAAGCTACGGGAACTATCTGATAAATTTAATGCTCATATTCGCGCTCTCAAAGGCGTGGGCTCGCCTAAGCAGATCGGCGGAGCCATCATAGTCCAAGTCCTTCTCCAAAAACTAGACTCCACGAGTCAAGCAAAATGGGAAGAGAGTCTATAGAATCCGCCTCTCGTTAATTTTATTCCGTCATGGGAATAGATTGCAGATTTGCAGATTTGAAGCCGTGGACTACGCTATGGCAACTTACCCGCCAGGCGGCCAGTCGGGAAAAAGTAGACACGATAACAGATCCGCATTTATAACTATTGGCCCAACTACTATTGGCTGCTTGCTCTGTTATGATGCAATGTGACTTTCTGATTGAGTGAGGGCTTTATTATTTGGCCAACGAACCCCCCCAATGCCGATTGTAAGCTAGCTGCAGGGTCCCAATGGCCAACAATTTAGCGAAGATCTCACCACTCAATCAACTATGAATGCCGCAATATAAGCTACGGGAACTATCTGATAAATTTAATGCTCATATTCGCGCTCTCAAAGGCGTGGGCTCGCCTAAGCAGATCGGCGGAGCCATCATAGTCCAAGTCCTTCTCCAAAAAACTAGACTCCACGAGTCAAGCAAAATGGGAAGAGAGTCTATAGAATCCGCCTCTCGTTAATTTTATTCCGTCATGGGAATCGATTGCAGATTTGCAGATTTGAAGCCGTGGACTACGCTATGGCAACTTACCCGCCAGGCGGCTAGTCGGGAAAAAGTAGACACGATAACAGATCCGCATTAATAACTATTGGCCCAACTACTATTGGCTGCTTGCTCTGTTATGATGCAGGTCATACAATTTACTATTGTTCCCGGAGAACAGTTCAAGAGGAGAAAAGGCTTGATCTGTGTATGAATTGCATTAAACGAGGCCATTAACTACGCCAATGAAATTCAAGTCATTGCGGCAGTTGTGGGTCTAAGCATCACACTTTGCTGCATTTTGAAAATGCAATCAGGCACCACCTGATGCATTCGTTCCTTCAGCTTTAAGCACTACGAAGCATCCTAATGCCAGTGCACTCATTGCCCAGGATTTTGGTAGTGATATCTCGCTGTTAGCCACTGCGTTCGTTTAGGTTAAAAGCCGTAATTGTTCATTCCCGGTCGGGCATTGCTTGATTCCGACTCGCAATTGCCAACCGGCTTTAACTTAAAAAATCAAGATCCTATAGCGCAGTTTCGAGAATAGGCGATTCCAACATATAACATAACTGCAACAATTGCTCCAAATATTACTGATCGCCAAGCCAAGCTTCAAAATTAATATCGGGCACTGGAAAATACCACAAAACATACAGCTAGCAGACCTTCACTTTGTGTGAGCGTGTGAATCTGTTAGTAGGAGCAAGTCTTTTCTATAATATTCTGTGCGTTGGACAAATACGTTTATGACCAGGCTTACCGCTGATACAGAAAACTCGTTTGGGATGGTTCGTGTCTTGTTGTGTTCGGCCAAGCTGCACTTCCTTAACAGCTTTGCGCGTTCCATCTCAGACCCCTTGGACAATGTTAATGGAACGCTTGATGTTCTCTGTGTAAGGATTTAGCACGAGGACAGCTACTTGCAATGCAATTTATGGAGAGACTCATCAACAGAAGAGGTTAAGGTGTATACACTAGACACAGTTACGTAGGGCACCAATCCAGACTCCTACTTGTCTGTAAGGGCTATGTTGGCGATGGATGAGCAGACAGAATTTTCCATTGGAGCATAAGTCCTTTGTCGAGATTTCTACGTAGATACCATCAATATTATGCACCAGACCACTAAAATTCTTGTTAGAGGCCACTTTAAGCTAAGGAAATTATGCTCCAATACTCGGTTTCTTCTAAAGGATATACCCAAGG
Organism: Drosophila orena; assembly: GCA_005876975.1. Lineage (NCBI taxonomy): Eukaryota > Metazoa > Arthropoda > Insecta > Diptera > Drosophilidae > Drosophila > Drosophila orena. The sequence goes on along the minus strand of VCKV01000342.1, from coordinate 210,804 downwards.
AGGTAGGGAATCCTACTTGAAATTTGATGATGGGACATTACCAAAACTTTGGGTCTCGCTTGGGATCCTATTTCTCATCACCTGTTGTTCTCATTTGCTGTTCTGCAGTCATCAACGACCCCATGTAGATAATACAGATATCCACAATTGCGAGGTTTTATGATCCCTTAGGCCTGTAAGGAAACAGCTTTGTAAGGAAAAGTTATCTTGGGATGAAGGGGATGAGGCTGGACTCAGATTCAGATCTTGAGACTTATAGGTTTTTCGATTGTAGCCTGGAGGCTTACGGTGCTTGTGCTTACATTGTGCCAAAAGAAGAACAGCGTTCCAGCCAGTTACTTTGCTCGAAGTCTCGTGTTGCTCCAATACCGACCATTAATGTGCCTAAGCTAGAACTTTGTGGTGCAGATCTTTTAGCTAGACTTATGCATAAGGCAGATAGTCTGAAATTATTTAATGGCCGGTATTACTGATGGTGCGACTCGAATGTGGCGTTGTCCTAGATTCGTGATGAACCTTTGAAATTCAATGTTTTTTTGGGTTATAGAATTGCGTCTATTCAGGAGTTGACTACTTCCATGGTTTGGAACTACGTTCCAGCTGCCCTCCAGCCGACATTCTCTCCAGAGATGCTCTTCTCCCTGAGCTCTGGATTTCAATGGCCAGCACCCAAAGATCCTGCCAAAATCTCATTCAGTAAGGTTGGCAATTATCTTGCATTACCATGAGACTTATTTTCATACCGGTCCAAGAGCTTTTCTTGATATAATTCGTTCCAGATATTGGCCTATTGGTGGGAAAAGGACTGTGACCAAGACAGTGAATTGATGCTGTTTTCGGGCTAAGCCTCCGAAACTCCGATGGAGCGGCTTGACGGATCGCATGTCTTTCAGGTTACTGGAGTCGATATCTGTGGGCCATTCTTGGAGCTAATCAAGGATCTCTGCACAGTAGCATTTCTCCACGGCCTCAAGCGCTTTATATGCACCAGACGAAAGCCTAAATATATTTGGTCGGACAACGCAACTAGTTTGGTCGGCGGCAGAAACGAAGTACTGGAACTAAGGCTACTGTTGCTTAGCAGTGATCACCAGAAGTCGGTGCGCGTTTTTATCTCTCTGAAACTATCGATTGCATTTCATCCCTCCACGTTCGCCTCATTTTGGTCGGCTTTGGGAAGAGGCGGTGAAAACGGCAAAGCATCATTTTTATCGTGCTGTGGGTCCTTCAGTCCTGCCATTCGATGAGCTGAGGACTCTTGTATGCCATATCGCAGCCGTGATTAATTCTAGACCAGGTGGCCCTGAAGTAGAGTGCTTCAGCTGATACCCGGCAGAGATGGTGTCTGTCGAGTTGCCGTACTGAAAACCTCATTGGGACAGACAAGACGTGCAGTGAACAAGGTTGTTCAAAGCCTGACTTCCAACGGGGGGAGCATGTCCTTCTGAACTTAACCTAATGTGTAGCTTAAAAGATGATATTATGGATAATGTTCTTTAATTATAATACATACAAGTGTACAGTGTAGGGACTATGCTATCTTACGTGTAAGGAGTTCATGGGAATGTATTCTGTTCGGGTGCTCGGGTGGGCGGTAAGTCTGTCGGTATATCGGCTGCTGTGGAAGTTTATTTGTTCTCCCAGTGGGACAACTTTTAAGTCCCTTTCAATGACTCGGTTGCTTACATACCAGGGTAGCCCAGATGCATGTCGTGCAGCTCGCGATTGTATTACTCTAAGCCTATTGAGCTGAGTCTTAGAGGCAGTTCTCCCCACTTGGGTCCCCCCATCGTAGGTCAGACACACAACATGGCTTTTATTAAGAGAGCCTTAGTTGCCATATGGAGTTTGCTTGAGTGGAAAAGCCAGTCCAGCTTTTTCAGTTTCCATGAGGATTTGGCTCTAACTGCCGTGATATGCGCTTTCCAACTCAGCGTCGGATAAGGTGAACTCCGAGGTAGCAGCGGTATGAGACGTAGTCAATAATATTTCCGGCGAAGAAAAGACCTAGGCAGGTTTGAGGTCGCAGTGTAAATGTTACACAGGTTGACTTAGTGCATCTAATGGCTATGTTCCATTTGGCAGTTCATCGCTCGATTGCATGCAGCCATTCCTGAACTTCATTGGAAGCGATTTAAAAGGATGAGTGCCACCCAAGCATGGCGGTGTCATCAGCGTAAGTGGCCAGGAGCAGCTGAGCAGGGGAGGCTGTTGGGAGGGAGTTGGCATGTCAGCAGTGTACAGGGTATACATGAAGGGTCCAAGCACACTTCCCTGTGGAACCCCTGCATAAATGTATTCCAGGCTAGACCGAGTGTCTCGTACTGCAACATCGAAGGTCTGATCAGCGAAAAAGGAGCTGAGGATGGCATAATGTGATGCTGGGAGGAGATCTTTCATTTTATATAGCAGACTTTCGTGCCACACCTATTCCAACGCTTGTTTTACGTCCAAAAATACGCCGACTGTTGTAGGAGCGCTTGTCGCTTTTTTTTTTTTTTAATTTTATCTAAGCTTTATTGGAAAATTTATTGGGAAATCTGGGAACCCCTATATGTCCTTTTTTTTCTATTGATTCAGCTCATTTGGGCGCGCTGGCTAACTATAATCTAGTTAGCTTTATCAATTTAACAAAATTTTAACAAAAACAAAACAATCACAGATAATAAATAATTTATGAGAAGGGTCAGCTTCTGCTGTCGAGTCGATTTCTGTGCCGCTCCAGCCTGTCATAGTATCGACTCGAGTGCTGGTTTATCTTGTCGAATACCGTCGCGAGTTTGAGGTCTCTGTGCAGGGTGGTGTTTCGCACAAACCACTCGCAGCCGGTGATGAGTTTTGCGACCTTATTTTGGATGGCCTGGATCCTTATGATTTAGCTGTCACATGCCAAGCCCCAGATTTGGCACCCGTACTTCCAGCTTTGTGCTATGATCTGTTTGTAAATTGTCAGCTTGTTGGAGAGTGACAGTTTAATGCGCGGGCAGAGTAGCCAGTAGTGCTTCGCCACCTTAGCACGTAAGCTTGTTCTGATGGCAGTCACATGCTTGTCAAATGTGAGTCTGCGGTCAAGCAGAACTTCAAGGTACTTTGCTGCGTTCGGCTGTGGTACAAGGGCTCCCTCGATATGGACGGTCGGTGGCGTTCTTCGCTTTAGAGTAAAGCAAACGTTGGTAGATTTTCCGCTGTTTATGCCGATGTTCCAACGCTTTGCCCATACCGAGAACCGGTCTGCAAAGTCCTGGATACCATCGGCTGCGTCGTGCTCGCATCGGGACCTATAGGTGACGCACACGTCATCGGCAAATGTGGCCAACATAGATTTCCTGTATAGACTTACGTCTGGCTGCGGCATATCGTGGCTATACAGGCAGTAAAGCAGGGGGCCGAGGACACTACCTTGTTGAATTCCAGCTGCCACATTATGTTCGGTGGAAAGTGCTAAATTGAAACGCACAGCGAATCGCCTACCTTCCAGGTACGATTTCAGCAACCCGAAATATGGAGCAGGTAGCGTCTGTTTGATTTTTAGCTGGAGTCCGATGTGCCACACTCGATCAAACGCTTCTCGAATGTCTAAGAAGAGGCTGTTGCAATATTCCTTATTGTCGTAGGCAGTCAGAATTTGCTCGACGACCCGATGGAGCTGCTCGACAGTACAGTGGCCAGCACGAAAACCAAGCTGGTGCTCAGGGGTAATTCCCTGGGCTTCCATGATCGTTACAATCCGGGCAGCAATCAATCTCTCAAACACCTTCGAAATTGAAGGGAGAAGACTGATCGGCCGGTAGGAGGCGGGCTCTCTTTCTGGCTTGCAAGGCTTGTGGATCATGGAGATTATCCCGAGCTTCCACTGATAAGGGAAGTATTACAACCTCACGATAGCATTGAAATCAACCTGTTGCAGGCTGGCAAGATTGAATGGTTGAAATCGCTCGGCGAGGTGCGCAGCGAATACCTCCGCTTGTTCCTCGTGCAACGCCTTTTGATAGCACGCGTGGCCTTCCAGAGTGAATGCGTCGCTTCACTTTCGACTCCAGTGTTGGAAAGCCTTTCGTCGAACCATTCTGATTTGTGCAACGCCAACGCGCAACGGAGCCTACTCAGTGCTCTATTCCATTCCGTCTTGTCCAGCGGGCGGCGAGACCTCATCCACCCAGTGCGTAAGCGCCTCTTCTCAGCTATGAGTAGCAGGATCTCCCTGGTTATTGGGATTCGATCTGCCGCGGGTTGCCGAGATATGCTGCGAGTTGCCAGTCTAGCTGCTGTTTTTATGTTGTTGGTGAACAGATCAATTGCATCATCAACGTCCTGTTCGGAGCTTAAGGCTGTGTTGAGGAGCAGAGTGGACTCCAGCTGCGATTGGAATACCTCCAGGTTAGTGCGTCTAGTGGTTATCCGCTCCATTTTAGGGTAGCATATTGCCCCTGCATCCAGCGTAATTACCTGGTGCTTAGCTCAACAACCGCACTTATGCTGGCGTGGATGCCCAGCACACCCCTTGTCAGCGCAAAATGAATGTAGCCTGGAGAGCCTCTACTTCCTCTACTGGGTATCTTGTTGGTCCTCCTGTTGCTAGCGAGTTCACCTCCGAGTTTAGGACGAGATTTGGTAGTGCAAGGCCTCTCTGGTTGCTCCTTCCCGCACCCCAGAGCCAGTGGGACGCATTCCAATCGCCCGCAACGATGAATCTAGTGCGAAACTCTTCCAGAATGTCCTTGAACTCGTCCGTAGTCCATGCAAATCTCGGGGGGCAGTATACCGCTCCAAAGCTTATAGGGCCAAGTGCTGTTTCGATAGTAGCCGCCGCAAGTTGTACCTTGCTAGTTGCTATAGGTGCTAGCGGGAAATGGGCAAGGCTAGATTTGATCATGATGGCTGCCCCGCCTTTGGCGTTGCCGGCACTCGGATCATTGGCAGTGTAGGCTACATAGCCAAATAACTTGGGTGTCTCTGCCCCCTTGCAGTGTGTCTCACTGAGCAGTAAAACATCGATTTCGTGACGTCGTACGAAGCACTCAACTTCAGGCAACTTCGTAGATACGCCGTCGGCGTTCCACACTAGGATGCGCAGCGGCATCATTATGGGACTTGCTGCACATGGACGGCAGTGAGCAGATTAAGAATCTGCCCCTGCTGCTGTGTCTGTTGTTGCTGCTGCTTTAGCAACATCATCATGATCTCCATCTGTTTTTCTTGGGACGCGTGGAGGGAGTTGATGCTATCACTCAGCAACTTGAGGATGGCTTCGATGTTGTTGTTGGTGTCCATCGGATGCTGTAGTGGCTCTCTCCTCTCCCTTTGTCGGCTGCGGCTCCGGTCGTTAAAGTGCTGTTGGGTCTGCTGTTGGTGCTGCTGTTGGTGCTGCTTTGCTATGGCTGCATAGGAGACGCTCCCCTGAAGGGTAGCAGTCGGCCTGCTTCCGATGGTGTAGCGCGGCAAGCTTCTCGCATTGCCTTCTGGTTTGCTTCCAAGTCCACTCTTGGGCCTCGAGCGTTGTAGATACTCCTGGTACTTGGTGCAGCCCAAATAGTTGGCTGGGTGTTGTTTACCACAGTTGTGCATGTGCATTCCTCACTACGTGGTCGAGTACAATCCTTGGCAGGATGATCTCCACCGCACTTCACACAGATGTGAGCTTTGCGGCAGTATTTGGCCGTGTGACCAAACTGCTGGCATCGATGGCATTGCACGATAGCAGTGCGCTTGCGCAGTGGTTCTATTACTACTCTCATATGGCATAGAGTCTTCACTGCTAGGATCGCCTTGTTATTGGCCGCAGCGGCAATATTGATGAAGAATATATTGACTGGCTTATTTGTGGGAGTGCCAGGCTCGCTGCGCTTTAGGGGCGTATGTACATCAAGCACCTTGTGACCAACTTTTTCAATCTCTTCTTTGATCTGGCTGGACAGTGTGCTATGGTGCAGACCTTTTATGCAGACCCTAAACGGTCTGTCCTCCTTAAGCTGATAGCAGTGGAACTCGTATTGCTCGTCCTCAAGCCAGCTGACGATACTTCGAAACGTGCTTGCATCCGCAGCGTAAAGTGGTATGACGCCACCCAGAGATGCTCTAGCTTCGACCTTGCTAATGTCTACCACTCTTTTAATGCCCAACATCAGCAAATTGACGTCGTTAACGCCTTCAAGCACAATAGGTAGTATAGAAGCCAATGAAATGATTTATAGACGTATAATAAATATTAACTATACGCTTAAACTATATTTATAGTATAAATAAATACATAAATAAATTTATAAATTATTGAGAAATTGAGATTTTTTTTTTGATCTATCTTAATAAATACTAGATTAGTTAGGATAGTAAAGTTTTGCTCCCTCACAGGTATGATACCATTATTCCAGTGTCAGTGTCACAATGACAAGGGAAAACCTCATGGCAGGGGAAATAAGGGCCATAAGCTAGATCTAGACCCTTAGCTCGATCTATTCGATTCCCAACCATCCAGCAGACCACAACGTAGGTTCTCAAGCTAACCAAGGTGAACCTAACCCTACATTGGCCTGGACAAGGCTTTATATCTATCAGTTGCATCAGCTTCGTTCTATTAAAGAAGGTAATCTGCAGAACAGTGATAATAAGGAACATTTTGCACAAGCCAACCTCGTCAATTTTCTTGGCTATTGCATCCGCCAAAATTATCATTGTGCACCCCCGAAAAGCTTTGGAGGCGCAGAGAGGAGGCCGTACGCCCTGAAACGAGCCCTTCTCTACGTTTCGTAAGCCCACTAGATTAGCGCAATCTAGGCAGCCTTCTTTTTGGGTCTATGAGCCAGTAGAAAAAGTTTCAGCAAGCCAACAATTTGAATCCATGAGCAAGTAAGAAGTTTCTACAAGCCAGATTCGACGCTGAATTAACCCCCGAAAGCCGCATCAAATTAGCAAAAAGTGAATTTTGAAAGTGCGAGAAGATCACCAGTTAACCCATAACCTCACAGAGCTTTAACATAACCCAGAATTAGGAAAAATGAATTGAAATTAGTCTGCGACGAGCTCTGTGTGCGTTAACAACGGCGAGAAATCGGCGAGAATAGCAGAAATATGTTTTTTTGGTTTACCTTTTGTTTTTTTTAGAAAAGTAATCGAAAATGGAAGGAAAATACAAATTGTGAGAGAATGGTGAAGTGAAATATAATATGTTGTAACCAAAAAAAAATTGGCAATACTAAACGTATAACCTGAAAAGAAAGTATCATGAAAAACTAACCAATATATAAAGGCAATTTAAAAGAAAAGAATAAAAGAACCATAATGTCTGGCGAGACATTATTAATAATTCCCTTTAATATTATATAGGCTTACAATTGAAACAGGTTGATAAAGATTCCTAGTAGCGAATTTTAAAGCCCTGGATCAGACGAAGTAAACTTATTGAAACCTAGTATCCCAGTGTTTAGATTAGCGAACGAATTTCAGATAACCACGCTTCAAACAATAAAGATGCAGTGATACCCTTTTAGGTATTTAGCTATTGAATGACGGATAATTTCAATATAATTTCTGAGCCTAGCTAGATTAATTGTTTTTATGTTTTCCTTTTCTCACCTTAGACATTGTTTTTGGAAATGAAAATTAAACTCAGTCGTGGTATAATACTACGAGAGATATCTGTACAAATTCAAAACAATTTTTGTATCTCGTTTATAACTAAAGAATTTTGATGCCTTTACGTAAGCAAGTGATAACATGACCCTGGTAATATTTATATTATTATATAATTGAAGTAAATTTTTTTTTTTAAAATTATTATTATTTATTTTGTTATAAAATTATTTAATCTAAAACCATGCCCTTAGAACGCAGTCAAGAAATTATACCTGAAGAAGAAAGAGCAATACATTGTTTTATCTGCACAAGTCCCATTGAGTATACAACACAGCTGCTAACGACAAACTGTGATCATACTTTTCACTTGGCATGTTTTAACACAATAAGCCGTAAAGTGTGTCCCGTTTGCCGAGCTCCAATCGAAACAAGTGTTTCACTAGATAATAGCCAGATAGATCAAGCATCAGGTTCTCGAAATCAAGGCAGGGATACAGAGGCAAATACCTCGGCAATGGATGTGCAGGAAGAAGAACCAAGTATAAGCAAATTAGTGCAGGCAATAACAAATGCATTGGGAACCGCTTCAACAAGACATGTAGAACTAATGTCAGAGATGTCGTTAAGGCAATCCGAACATCTTTCGAGGGCAATCGAGTCAGGTTTCCAAAGAATGTCTTCGCAAAACCGTGTACCAACCAGGTCAAGAAATGAAAGAAACCAAGATAATACAGCTAATTCCCCGAATCGACAAGGAACTAGGAACTCACCTTTTAGTTACCAGTCAGATACATCCGATTTAAGGCCAGACAATATTAGCCAAATTATGACAAATTGGAAGTTGCGATATACAGGTAAAGGTTTCATATCAGTCGATGACTTTATTTACCGCGCTGAAGCCTTGACGATACAGACGTTGGAAGGAAATTTTGATTTACTAGCCCGATATTCAAGCAACCTGTTTGAAGGGGGTGCAGCCGAATGGTTTGGGAAGTACCACAAAAGGGTGGAAATCATAATTTGGAAAGATTTGTGCGCGGCTCTGAGAACACAGTTCAAAGATGCGCGTACGGATAGAGATATTCAAGCCACGACTGATCAACGCAAACAAAAACCCAATGAGTCTTTTGACGAATATTATCAGATAATAGCTGCAATGGCAGACCACTTATCTCAGCCAATGTCAGATTCATACATGTTAGGCGTTTTGAGATGAAATTTATTAACAGAAATACAGCATGAGCTGCTGCACGTGTCAATCAACAGCTGACCTACGTCAAGCAGTGCGGAGGCACGAGATTTTTAAGCAGCATGTTGCTAAACCACAAAGTTTTTCAACCGACCTCAGAAAAGACAGGTGAACGAAATTCAGTTTGAGGATGAGCCACCCAATGAAGACCATGAGATCGAAGAACTAGCGGCAATTGAGTTGCTATGCTGGAATTGTGGTGTTGCACGACATACCATGACTGAACTTGTGAACGACGAATTTTCTGCTATGCGGAAAGCCAGACACTTATGGACCGACTTGTAGAAAATGTCAGACTCCAAAAAACTGGAGATCTCGAGCACCAGTAGGCAGTGCTCGCCAAAAATACTCGTCGAGCGAACCGAAACTGGACCAATAAAGGATAATCCAGCTATTAGTTTTGTAGACAATAATAATATAAGTAGAATTTTTAATTTACCGGACGTACCAATACATAAAAAAGTCGAAAATCTTATGAAAGATAATAACCAGAATACTTTATATGTGAATTTAGGACCTAAACAATCGCGATCACAACCGCCGCCGAGTCTATTTCAAAAAGCGTAGTAAAGAGCGAGCAAAGCTACTCTCGGCGATAATTGAAAATCCTCTGGATGTTAGGCCATACGCAAAGGTGTCTATTCTAAACAGAACTTATAGCGGCTTACTTGATACAGGAGCATCAATTAGTTGCGTAGGCGGATCCTTGGTTAAGGAATTGATAAGTAAACAGGAGTCATTTATGCCTTTTCGATGGGCAGTAAGAACAGCTGATGGAAAGAGTCAGGAAATATTAGGCAAGTTAACCACAGACGTAGTCTTTACGAACCAACATAAAGAAATTACTTTTTATATTGTTCCTTCCTTATCTCAAAATTTTTATTTGGGAATTGACTTTTGGGTCAGTTTTGATTTGCTTCCCTACTGTATATCAAATCTCGAGGTATCAACTTTAGATGATCCATTATTGCGACCGTTAACTACCGAGCAGCGAAAACTTCTAAAAGATGCAATTGCATTATTTCCTTCGTTTTCTGAAAATGGATTAGGGCGCATAGCATCGATGTTGCAGAAGCAAAACCAATAAAGCAGAGACACTTCCCAGTATCTCCGGCTATAGAGAAAATTATGTACGAAGAGCTAGACCGTATGTTATCATTAGGAGTGATTGAGGAATCTAACAGCGCGTGGTCTTCCCCTGTGGTACTTGTACGTAAACCAGGAAAAGTTCGCCTTTGTTTGGATAGTAGAAAGGTCAATGCAGTAACTTTTAAAGACGCCTATCCGATGCCGTTTATCGACGGAATTCTAAGCCATTTGCCAAAGGCCGAATTCATCTCAAGCTTAGACTTGAAAGATGCGTTTTGGCAAATTCCTCTCGATCCAAAATCAAGAGGTAAAACTGCTTTTACCGTTCCTGGCAGTCCTCTCTATCAATATACGGTTATGCCTTTTGGGCTCTGCAATGCACCGCAGACCATGTCCAAGTAATGGACAAAATAGTTCCGGCAAGTTTGAAAAGAGAAGAGTGTATTAGTCCAGTTAAATGCTGACGGAGACGAAGTGCCGATTGCATTTATGCCACGAAAGCTGAATCAATGCCAAAGAAGCTATTCTGTTACGGAGAAAGAATGCTTGGCAGCCATAATGTCTATCAAGAAGTTTCGAGCATGCGTTGAAGGCCATCAGTTTACAGTAGTCACCGACCATGCGTCTCTGAAATGGCTAATGTCTCAGTCGGGCTTAAGCAGCAGGTTGTCCAGGTGGGCTCTTAAGCTTCAAGGCTATAGCTTCGAAATAAAACATAGAAAAGGCAGCCAAAATATCGTTCCGGATACTCTCTCTAGGACATTCACAGAAGATTTGTCAGCCTTATAGGTAGACCAGTTTATTGATTTTCAGTCAGATCATTTTAAAAGCAAGGATTATGAGGAATTAAAGAACAAAGTCCAGCAGAATCATAGATGGTTTCTTGTATCGCAGAATGTAGCACGCCACTGGCGATAGAATTGCAGATGATATGGCATGGAAGATTTGGATTCCAAAAGGATTAGTTCCGACTGTTTCGCAGATAGCCCATGATCACCCTTTTAGCTTCCCACTGCGGTATCAATAAGACGCTGGAGCGTGTTCGTCGGTATTACTACTGGCCAAATTTAGTAGCGGACGTTAAAGCTCATGTAAATAGTTGCGAAATATGTGCTCAAATAGTGTTCAAAACATCCGAACTATAGCCTCAAACCGAATCTAAGCAAAACCGACGAAACGCAACGGTTCTCAAGGCTTAATTTCCCTCTAAAGCGTGATCTTGGTGGGGGGGTTCTGAAGGAGCGTTTGTCGCTGATAATATTGGATTCTATACGAAAAGACAAACAAAACAAATATGCCTAAAGGCAAGCAATGGTTTTTGAATTTGCCGTTGCTTATCGGCTGATTAACGTATTGGAAGTTAATTAGGGTCTGTCCTTGCGTAAAGAATTATTGGTAGTATAAAAGCCAATGAAATGATTTATAGACGTATAATAAATATTAACTTTAAGCTTAAACTATATTTATAGTATAAATAAATACATAAATAAATTTATAAATAGTTGATAAATTGAGATTTTTTTAGCTATCTTAATAAATACTAGATTAGTTAGGATAGTATAGTTTTGCTCCCTCACAGGGATGATACCATTATTCCAGTGTCAGTGTCACAATGACAATGCAAAACCCCGTGGCACAGAAAATAAGGGCCATAAGCTAGATCTAGACCCTTAGCTCGATATACTTTTTTTTTATTTTTATTTTTTTTTTTTTTATTTAAACTTTATTGAGGCGTACGGGGAAATCTGGGAACCCCTTTATGTCCTTTTTTTCTATTGATTCAGCCCATTTGGGCGCGCCGGATAACTATAGTCTAGTTAGCTTTATCAATTTAACAAAATTTTAACAAAAACAAAACAATCACAGATAACAAATAATTTATGAGAAGGGTCAGCTTCTGCTGCAAGCCCCAGATTTGGCACCCGTACTTCCAGCTTGGTGCTATGATATGTTTGTAAATTGTCAGCTTGTTGGAGTGTGACAGTTTACTGCGCGGGCAGAGTAGCCAGTAGTGCTTCGCCACCTTAGCACGTAAGCTTGTTCTGATGGCAGTCACATGCTTGTCAAATGTGAGTCTGCGGTCAAGCAGAACTCCAAGGTACTTTGCTGCGTTCGGCTGTGGTACGGGGGCTCCCTCGATATGGACGGTCGGTGGCGTTCTTCGCTTTGGAGTAAAGCAAACGTTGGTAGATTTTCCGCTGTTTATGCCGATTTTCAAACGCTTTGCCCATACCGAGAACCGATCTGCAAAGTCCTGGATACCATCGGCTGCGTCGTGCTCGCATCGGGACCTGTAGGTGACGCACACGTCATCGGCAAATGTGGCCAACATAGATTTCCTGTATAGGCTTACGTCTGGCTGCGGCATATCGTGGCTATACAGGCAGTAAAGCCGGGGGCCGAGGACACTACCTTGTGGAACTCCAGCTGCCACATTATATTCGGTGGAAAGTGCTGAATGGAAACGCACTGCGAATCGCCTTCCTTCCATGTACGATTTCAGCAACCCGAAATATGGAGCAGGTAGCGTCTGTTTGATTTTTACCTGGAGTCCGATGTGCCACAGGCTTCTCGAATGTCTAAGAAGAGGCTGTTGCAATATTTCTTATTGTCATAGGCAGTCAGAATTTGCTCGACGACCCGATGGAGCAAAACAGGGCCCAACAAAATAATGCGGCCCATAACAGGGACGATGGCCCTAACCAATTGCCTGAACCCATGGAGTTAGGCTCCATTATGACTCAGCACAGGCAACCCACCGCCTTCGGAAGCGGACTGCCCTCTAGTGCCAGAGTCGAAAATATGCGAGGCCAAAGACGTCAGAAAGTGCAGAATACCATGCAACGCGCTGACGACGATACTGACAGCGAGTATGATCAAGCGGCCGCAGCGGCCGTCACCGAAATAGAAAACGAATCCGATGATTATGATCAGGTGAATTTTTTAGGGAACGCTCCTGCAGGGGAGGCGACAAAAAATCTTAATAGACAAGGGGACGGCGAAAAACTACATCAGGCCCGTAAAGGGGCTTAAGCATGTGGTGCCGGTCGACACCCCTTTCACTGTTAGTTCCATTCATGGTTTTTTTTTTTTTTTTGCTTAAAGCTTTATTGAGGCGTACGGGGAAGTCTGGGAACCCCTTTATGTCCTCTTTCTCTATTGATTCAGCCCATTTGGGCGCGCCGGCTAACTATAGTCTAGTTAGCTTTATCAATTTAACAAAATTTAAACAATAACAAAACAATCAGAGATAACAATTTATTAAGGGTCAGCTCTGCTAGCTTTTGTCTAGCCGCTGTTTTTATGTTGTTGTTGAACAGATCAATTGCTTCATCAACGTCCTGTTCGGAGCTTAAGGCAGTGTTGAGGGGCAGAGTGTACTCCAGCTGCGATTGTAATACCTCCAGGTTAGTGCGTCTAGTGATTATCCGCTCCATTTTAGGGTAGCATATTGCCCCCGCATCCAGCGTAATTACCAGAGGCAGGTGGTCGGAGCTTAGCTCAACAACCGCACTTATGCTGGCGTGGATGCCCAGCACACCCCTTGTCAGAGCAAAATCAATATATCCTGGAAAGCCTCTACTGCCGTATGGGTATCTTGTTGGTCCTCCTGTTGTTAGCGAGTTCACCTCCGAGTTTAGGACGAGATTTGCTAGTGTTGTTGTTGGTGTCCATCGGATGCTTTGTCGGCTGCGGCTCCGGTCGTTAAAGTGCTGTTGGGTCTGCTGCTGGAGCTGCTTTGCTATGGCTGCATAGGAGACGCCGCCTTGAAGAGTAGCAGTCGGCCTGCTTCCGGTGGTGTAGCGCGGCAAACTTCTCGCATTGCCTTCGGTTTTGCTTCCAAGTCCACTCTTGGGCTTCGAGCGTTGTAGATACTCCTGGTACTTGGTGCAGCCCGAATAGTTGGCTATGTGCTGCTTACCACAGTTGTAGCAGGTGCATTCCTCACTACGTGGTCGAGTGCAATCCTTGGCAGGATGCTCTCCACCGCACTTCACACAGATGTAAGCTTTGCGGCAGTATTTGGCCGTGTGACCAAACTGCTGACATCGACACACACATCGACACATCGGAGGTACAAAATATAATGTGTACATCTTCGATCATAACCCCCCTTTTCAGCCAAATCGCCGAAAGCGCTTTCGACCGTCTGGAAATGGAGCGGTAAGTTTTACAACTTTTTTATTTAATTGTGTTTTGACCATAAAATTGAGCTCAAATAAAATAATGAAAAAGTAAAGCTGAATTGCCCCTGCGAAGCCAAAAATATGTAAGAAGACAAAGAATCAAAACAAAGATTCAAAGCGCTAGATAATGATCTAACTTTCATTGTTTACCTTTTTAAATACCCTTCCTACATATATACTTATTATGACTATACCTTGAATATCTAAACTATATTATTATATTATTATTATTATGCCATATTATCTTTCCACAGCGCCATTCTCATGATTTTCTTAGATTGAGTATATTAAAATGAAAGTAAATGAAATTATAATGTGAAAATTAGAGTAATTATTTTTAAATTTTAATTAAATAAAATTTAGTTTCTATTATCACTCATGAAGCTTATATTAGTTATATAATAAATAAAATATATAGATAGATAGATATATATAGATTCGATCATGCCGATCGAAGATATCTTATGGTATTAATCGGTTGACTTGAGCATAGGGACCATTTAAAACAATGTTTACATATAGTGCGGATGTAATGGTCATGGATGGGTGGGCTACTTTTGTTTGCTGTAATAACACCAACAGCAACGAAATTCAAGTCGCAATGCTTTAGTTTGTCTATGTTTTATTGTGATCCTCTTTTCCTAGCTTTCTTATCTTTTGTTTTAGATTTAAGTGAGCGAATTCCTATTATTCTTTATAATAACCCCCCCATCGCCCCGAAATGAGCAGACCTGGTAGCAGACCTGCTGTGCTAACTCGTAACGTCCATCAGCTGGTCACCACAGAATACCCTGGTATTTTTTTACTCGTGATATGCTACACTGTGTAAAGCTTGTGCTCAAAGCCATGGGTGCTTTACGAGGCGATGAATTTGTTCGGGGCAACCATGAGACTTTCTAAAGCCGAATTGGTGATGTGGGATGTGTTCTGTTACCTGCGGCAGTTCCATGAAGCGGATAAGCAAAAATCTCTCAAAAACTTTGAAGAAAGTTGGTAGCAGGCTTATCGGGCGGTATGATTCAATCTGTGTTGCTGACAACAATGACATTACAATGCGCGCACGCTTCCATTGCCTGGGGAAATGACCTAATCTTAGCATAGCATTAAACATTTTCACAAGAGCAAGCACTCCTTTGCGTGGTAGAAATTTCGCAGTTAGGTTGTCTATGCCACCGTAACCAGGGGTTTTTTTTTGGTTACAAAGCCTTTAGTTGCATCATTAAAGTTATTATAATGTCATTAGATGTGCAGTAGTCGACATACGCTTCCAGCCTACTACAAGTGTCAATTGGAATGTTAAATTCTACAGTGGCCTCGATGTGTTCCTTAAAGATCCGAATGTTTGCTTGCGAAGGCAGCATTTTTGTAATACTTCTAAATGTTTGGGCGTCTTCATCTAGCTCAAAGAGCAAAGGCAGATGGTCAGATGACAGATCTGTCAGCACTTTCACCCTGGTTTGTTGCTGTCTAAAGCCTTATTAGATCCCAAAATCGAGGGCACTTGGAGAGTCAGTTGCACGATAGCATGTGGCTTCTCCAGTTGCAACGATGTCGATTCGTTCTTCCGCAAGTGCAGAATACAGCACCATACCTCTGGTACACATCCTGTAGTTTCCCCACCATCTGTGTTTTGCGTTCCAGTTACCTGCCGTAAGGAATTTTGTGCCAAATTGTGTGATGAACTGTCCAACAATAGCATCTGTCCATCTAAGCGTTGGAGGGCAGTATACTAAGGCAACATTAAAGTTTCCTCTGCATGCAGCTGAAAAACTACTGCCTGGATATGATATTGCGATAGAGTGACGATTGGTTGATGAGAGATACTTGATCTAATAAGGATCGCCGCACCTCCGTGTTGGCTGTCATCCGGATGGTTGGCAGTATGTAGGGTATAGCCATCGACCCTGAAGTTGGACCGGGAGGAGAAGTGGCTTTTTGACAGCAAGTGGATGTCTATATCGTGAAGCCCACTAAAAGCGAGGATCTCATAGATCTTCGAGGACCCATGTTGAAGGGCAAACGGCGAAAAGCTTACTATTACCAAGTAATATCTAATGATAAATTTTACCACACGTTTATTTACAGCTATTTACATATTTACATAAAGTTAATTTGTATTTGTATTAGGGCTACTAGAGCTAGAATTAAAAAGAGTTATGGTGGTACGCGTTAACTCAAAACCCGGTCTTGAGGGTGGTGACGTTTTAGTCTTCTTCTCGTTCTTGTTCTGGGGTCTGCAACTCGTAGCGCCCTGTTGCCTGGACGCCTTGCTAGGATGTAAATCCAGTCTCTCGTGTTATTTTTTTGCCACTCCTTGGATTTTGTCTCCGTTTTTCGTAATCTTGAGATCACGTTCAATGTCACTGTTCCAGAGTTTTCGACTGTAGTACTTGTAGTTTTTTTAAGTGGGTTTTGGCCTCATTACCGTAAACTTAAATGGCGTGGAATGGGCCAGGAGCTAGTATCCACTTATAGATCCTGACTTCATTTTTCAAAGATAGCTTGTTTCGTGGTGCCATCAGCCAGGACAATTTGGCAATCTTGGACTTGTATGCTTGCTGTTCCGAGGTCAGATGAGTTCCAAGAGGTATTTGTAATGGGGGTTATGTAATAGAACTCTTTCATTAACTGAGACACCAGCGCAGTTTTTTGTCCGGTTTGTAAATGTAACATTTGCACATTTGTCTGCATTAATGCCGATGTTTTAATTTACAGCCCAATTCTGAAATTCATATATTGTAAATACTGCTGCAGTCCGCTGGTTGTTTGGTTAATGCAGTTACTTCTAGATAAGACTTCTGTGTCATCAGCATAGGTTGCAATTAACATAATATTCCGATTACAACTGGTAATTGCTGTTTAGGTGGACATATCTGCAGTGAAGGTGGAATACAATATTGGCCCTAAAATACTTACTTGAGGAACGCCTGCCTCATTGTATTTTAAGAAAGACTTGCATCCATCGCACATCACGCAAAATGTGCGATCTTCCAAGAAGCTTTTAACAAGTTAAACAAGTTGTACAGGAGCCCATGGTGCCAAACTCTGTCAAATGCTGGCTGGATGTCCAGGAATGCTGCTACCGTGTACTCTCTCCTTGTCATCCTCTTAAAGTTATGTGATCCGGAAACCAAATTGAACTTTTGGTATCGCCTTGACAACAGCCTCAACCTTTAGCAGTCTATTAAAATTTTTCCGAGGGATTGGTCTATAGGAGTCCATCTCAGTTGGTCGTTTTCGTGGCTTGCGGATCGTGATAATGTTAGCAACCTTCCAGACATTTGAGAAATAACCCTTAAGCAAGATGCTGTTATAAATGCCTGCTAAATACCTTAAGGCTTTATATGGCAACATTCGAATGGTTCTGTTATCAAGAAGGTCCTCACCCGGGGTTTACTTTGGTTTTAATTTAGAAACAAGACACTGTATTTCTTCAAGAGTGACTGGATCAACAGGACGTGGCATTTGGAAGGGTGTTTCTAACGACTCCGCTACCATGCGGAACTAATGTCCAGGCATGGGTTGATTTTAGTGGTTTGAATCGTTGCTCCAGCTTGCTAGCAAAAGCTTCTGCCTTGTCTTGGGACGTGCGACACCATTCTCCTGATGAGTCCCTTAGGGCGGAATTTTGAGTGTCCTGAGACTTGAATTTATTAGTTATTTTCCAAAGAGAGTAACTTGTTGTGGCATCTGTGGCCAAGTTTTAAAATAACTCATCTATTTGGTGCTGTTTGCCAGTACCTTATGGCGGCGATTTGTAAGTCTATGGAAAATTTGATGGATTCTTGTATCTCCCGTTCTTGCATATTCTTTCCTCACCCTTCGTAGAGGGTAGTTGAGGCTGATGGAAAGTTTGTATATTTTGTAGACTTCTCGGTGTAGCGCATACCGCTGCTTGTTTCTTATAAAGGTGCTGATGGCATTATCAATACCGTCTGCTCCTTGAATATCCATGCTCAGATCAATTCTTTGCGTCACGTAAGAGCAAGTAACTGGGTTCGTTGTATCTTGTTCAGCGGCATAGTGTGCAATTCTGCCAGAAGTGGATTGTGATCAGATGAGGGCTCATGAAGCGTTTGGATATTGAACCTGCTCATTGCGTACCCATTGGTTATGTAGAAATCGAGTGCAGATGGTGCAGAGTAAAATGTTGGTACCGGCCGTTTGCAACGACTTCTTGCACAACTTGCCTCTAGCGCAGCTCCTAGGATTACCCCACCAAGCGTGTTTTGCATTGTAATCACCACCTGCTATAAACTTATTGCCTAGCATAGCTAGTTGGGATTCAATCACTGTAAATAGGCTGCAACATAAGAAAACGTCTACATTTGTTGAGTTGATATTTTAAACTGAATTTTATTTCTCTAAATCCTGCTTAGGTAGCTTATATGAAATTTACATGTTCTAATCTTATCTCTAACTAGACCAACGCAGTGGCCATTTGTTCCCCAAACATGGGAACGGATTGTAAGTGAGAATTTTCCACTGCACGCATTCCTTATCTACAAGAAAATGCGATACGACCGTTTGCATCGTTGTTTAAGCGATGAACCCACGCAGGAGTTCGTGGTACTTTCCCATTATTATATTTCTAACGCTCAAGAGTTGTTTATTTTTTAATATAGGCAATATTGACAATACATGTGCTGCAGCGGTCCAATCGTTTTACGCACATATACATATATATATATATACATTGTATATACATACAATACATGTGCTGCAGCGGTCCAATCGTTTTACGTACATATATATATATATACATATATATATATATATATACATACATATACATACATATATATACATATATATACATATGTATATGTTCGTAAAACGATTGGACCGCTGCAGCACATGTATTGTCAATATTGCCTATATTGCCTATATTAAAAAATAAACAACTCTTGAGCGTTAGAAATATAATAATGGGAAAGTACCACGAACTCCTGCGTGGGTTACATTTACATATGTATATATATATCTAATTTTCCGTGTTCATGTGTGAACATTCTGCTAAAGGTCCAGCAAAGCTATGCGTATATCTTAAAATTAACAGTTGAAAGGTTAGACTAAATTTATTATATTTTTTACTTTTCGCCTTTAATATCTTCTTTTAAGAATAACGATATAGTGGACTGTATTCTTTATTTTTGTTGTATCTTTGCTTGCTCTCGTTGTCTTACAGCGAATTCCCGTAGGAAATATATTATTAAGATTACCATGATTATTAATGCAATAATTAAACCAGCATGTCCGGAATTATGATGGAAATCTAAGACTTTCAATTTCTAATGATGTTCTTTCATATATTTAATTTCATTATTCAATCGTTCGAATTCTGCAGTATGATTTAATATTGACAATTTCAGCGGATCCCAAATAATCTTCGGAACTTCACTAACTTCTCCTATATAAGGTGTTGATAGCGCGTCTTCGCTTTCGGACTGAATATTATGGTGGGCAACTAAAATTTTATCTTCGGTTCTTGTAGTACAATATGGCGCAATGCTTAAAATTCCTTGCTGAGGCAAATCAAACAACTCAGTTTGAGAGCCTGTACATTGCAGTCGGAATTTGGAATTTACAGGAACCTTAAATAACCAACTGCTTTTTTTTTCCAACTCAACCCAGTAAATTTTAGAGTCGACGACTGTTTTATAGATACTATTCGCCGCTTTATCTGGCTTTAGAGGCTGAATCTCACATGCATTATCATTCGCAGAATTCCACGGCCAACTTTAAATTAGGTTTAAATTAGCTTCCGTCATTATGTGATCAGAATCTATTTCGAAATTGTAAATTGAATATTCGGAAGTTATATTCACCATTATTATCTGATCTTCATTTCGAATTGGCACTGGAATCAGTCTGAAAAATTTATATAGATGTCTACTAAACAGAGGCACCTTTGCGCTATTGATTAATTTGTCGTCGATAAATAAACCTCTCACCTCCTTGAGTTCCGTACCTGATCGTTTTCCTGGAATTACTAAATTCTCCGAGAGACTTTGCTGAATTTTTACTATTTAATTTTTAAGCTGATTTGGCATAAGAATATTTGTATTTAGCCTACCGTGGAATTATAGGCCTTTTGATTGATATTAATAATCAAAAGGCTTATAATTCCTGCTTGAATTTGTTCGCCTTCTTCGATCAAGGAGTGCAGCTCTTTCGTAATCATAAAGAATTTTATCGATTCCTTATAAACGTAATAATTCTCTTTAAGAACTTCCGTCATGTTTTCAATTCTTATTTGCATACTCCTAAAATTTGTGTTAACATATTCGGTTCGTCTTTTCGGCTCAGGGTTAGCCTCATTTTTTTCAACAGATTTTATTCCGTGCAAGGGACACATTTTAGCAATGGGTCTTGTGATAAATCCTTTCTGTATCCTTACTTTTATGGACTTTTTTCACCTTTCCTAGAGGCCGTCTTGCTGGATGACAATTCCCATCTTTTAATAAAACTATTTGCCCTTCTTCTATATTAGGCATTTCTCTTCTCCATTTATTCCTTTGCTGGAGTGTATGCAAATTAATTTTTCCATTTTACCCAGAAATCTTTCCTCATTTTTTGGATAAGTCTCCACCTATCCAAATTTCCGATTCTTTGATCCTCCATCGGCTCGACTATTTTTAAGGGCGGTCTTCCAATCAAAAAATGACCTGGCGTTAAAGCTTCTTGTTGTTCCATCTTATTAACTATAGTGTATAATGTATAGTGTATAAGGACCTGCGTAATCTAATCCCGTATTTAAGAATGGAAATGCCATAGTAACTCGGTTTTTTTGGTAAATTTCCCATTATATGCTTAGCTGTATTTTGTCTATATCTTGCACACTTGACTCATTCTCTTAAATACTTCTTCAACGAATTTCTTGACCCAAACATCCAATACATTTTTTTGAATACAATTACGCATAAGGTTTATTCTTCCGTGTAAGGTTTCCTTATGAGCATCTTTAATTATCAAGTAAGATATATGACATTTATCTAAAATAATTGGATGCTTAAGTTCGAATTCTGCATCGGAGTTTTGTAGTCTTCCTCCTACTCTGAGGAGTCCATCCTTATCCATAAACGGATTCAGTGACAATATTCTGTTAGTTGTACTGATTTCTTTGTTGTTTTGCAAACACTTTATCTCTTAACTGAATTGAAGTTTTTGTTGCTTTTTTATGACTATCCTATCAGCTAACTTTAATTCTTTAACCTGAAGGTAGGCAGAATGCGATTCATTTTGTGTTTTCATTTTAATAAATCTAATTGTGTAGGCTATACATACGTATTAGTTTTTGAAAGCAGGAATACCTCTCCAACAAATTGCAAATAGGATCATCGGTTTTATTATTTATTATTGCATTTATAATTGTTGTTTTCTCTTTCAATTGCTGCCGAGGACAATGCTCTTTTGCATCAGCTAGCCGTTTTGGACCTTTGCACCAAAGATCACAGTGTGTCAATTGTTTTGAATCAATTCCCCTAGATGCTAAATCAGCTGGATTTTCTTCAGACCTTACATGATTCCATTCAGTGTTGGCTAGTTTTCGAATGTCATCTGTTCTTCGTCTGATAAATTTAACCTTACTTTTGCCCCTCTTGATCCATGCTAAAGTGATAGTGGAATTACTTATTCTTTGGATCAGTAGGGTTAACAAATGAGCGGCACACATCTCTAGTTTAGGGATAGTTTTTCTATTTTTTATAGGATTGACTCTACTTTTGATATAATAGCTATAGCTATAGCTATAGTTACAGCATCTCCTACTTTAGCTTACACTACTGCAGCATATGCTTTTTCTGAGGCATCAGCAAATCCATGTAGCTGAATGCCATTTCTAGAATTAATATTTTGGAATTAATTTAGAGTCGAATATTTTCTAAATATAATAAATTTTCTTTATATGCTTCCCAGTATTTCAAATCTTCTGCTGCTAATTCCTGATCCCATTCACTTTTGCTTATCCAAAGTTTTTGAATGAAAAGCTTTCGTAAAATAGTCACGGTAGCCATCCATCCTAAGGGATCATATATTTTAGATAATATCGATAGTACTATCCTTTCGTTTGTCAATTTGGATGACCCGCAACTTACTTTAAACTTCAAAATCCTTTTGTGGTTCCCTTTGAAGTCAAACACACTCATTTTCAATAATACTAAAAACCTTTTTATCACCAGTATCCTCTACTGTTGATATTATTTCTGAATTATTCTTCTTCTTCCATATTCTTAAATTTTGTCCTACTTTTTGTAATTCGATTGAAATTAGTTGGACAACATTTTTGGCATATTCTACAGAATCGGGTCCAGTAATTAGGTCGTCCATGTAAAAATCGTTCCTTATTATTTTACTTATATTTTTATTTTAACATTTATCTGCTATGTCCACCAGAACCCTAGTATGTCTAATAAGTATGGTGCAGATGTCGTACCATACGTAACTGTTGTTAGTTTATAATTTTTAATTTTTTCTTCTGGAGAATTTCTCCACAAAATATATTGATATTTTTGGTCATTTTCATTTATTTTAATCTGACGGTACATTTTTATAATCTTCGCAGAAACAACAAATTCCCATTTCCTCCACTTAACAATAATGTCAAAAATATCTTTTTAAGCTCGTGGACCAACTCACATTATATCGTTCAAACTTTTATTATTTGAAGATTTTGCGGAAGCATCAAAAACTACTCTCAGCTTGGTCGTCAGGCTTGAATCTCTGATAAATAGAATAATCAGCTTTAAGTTTTTTATTCTTTAAATTTATTAAACGAGCCATTGCTTGCATTTTTTGAATCTCCTAAGGTGACATCTTGTTTAAATGGGATAGACACAACGTATTGCCCATCTGCGTTTTTTTGTGGTTTTAATGAAATTATCTTCACATAATTCCGATTCGATGTCATTTTTTTTCGTTTTCCTCAACTTCCCAATAGCGATCTAAATCTTTTAGTTCTATCGTTGTAGCTACAATAGTTTCCTTTCCTTCGGATTTTTTACATCCAGAAACTATCCACCCGAAATCAGTTTTTTGACGAAGGAGACCGTCTATTTTTATAACTCCATTCTGCAGAATGTGAGTATATACGTCTGCTCCAATGATTAGATCAATACGATCAGGTTTTTTAAAATTTAAGTCTCTTCCATTTTTTCTGATCAACATTAATTGTGCTGACTGGATGCGCTTGGAAGAATGAGTGCTTCAATTTCCACATTTTTTGGAGAATTTTTTGTTGAAATTATTGCATTGTGCTTGGAGATGCACGTTCCTGTGGAAGATACTCCACTTATTTCCGTATGTGAACGAAATTTGTTCAATTTTAGAATCTGTGCAGACTCTTTTGAAATGATTGTGCTTTGAGAACCGCTATCAATCAAAGCTCTTAATTTTTGAAAACCTCCATTTCCTGACTTCACTTGAATCAAAGCCGTGGCTAACAAGGCTTGCCCTGTTGTTCTTTACGTATTCACTTTTTCTGGATTATTACCTGTAAGGTGAAGTGTGTGGTGAGGTTTCCGACAAATCGAACAGAGCTGCTCTCTTGTAAATTTTTTATTAAACGGATGCTTCAGACATCTTAGGCAAATCCGATTTTTTCTTACCCAATCAGACCGTTTTGCTGGATTCATTATTTTAAATTTATGGCATTGAATTAAATAATGCCCCGGTAGTTTACAATATACACAATTGTGACTATAATATTTGTGAGTGTTCGTGTTAATAATTTTCTTTACAGGGTTAACTTCCTGTGAAAATGAAGATATTGCGACTCTTTATCAAATTTTCTAAGAATTATGTGAGCAAAAATTGCATCCACATCTCCCGATAAATGTGCGTTTAATTTAATGATATATATAGACTCATTTTTTAATTGTGTCAATGGATGTTTTTATTTGTTTATTGGACTCTAAATTTAAACTTGGCATATCCATAAGCCTATTCATATGTTCAGCGAAAATTTGTCTTTTATTCTCATACCGCTTGGTTAAAAATTCACAGGTGGCTTCATAATTTTCCCCAGAGCCACATTCCTGGCTTCTCCTTTTAATGCTGATTTGAGGTAATAAGGCTAATTTTTGACCGTCCTGTTGGTCCTTTCCGTGGGATTTTCTTGTGGAGTATATGGAGCCGTGAGCTGGTGTCGCACCCCCAGCTCCTCCTGGAATTTCTTGAATGCCCTACTGGTGAACTGGACTCCATTGTCCGTTACCATGACCTTGGGCACCCCGTATCTGGCCACGATTCGCTCACGAACAGCCTTTTGTAGCGTCTCTGTGGTTGCCCTCCGCATCGGGACGATCTCGGTCCATTTAGAAAACTTGTCCACCAGGACCAACAGCATTGAATTCCCGTGCTTCGACCGCGGCAAAGGTCCTACGAAATCCGCACACACGGTTGCCCATGGCTCCTCTGGCACCTGGGTCAGCATTTTCCCGGCTGCCTGCAGTTGGTTAGACTTGTACTTCATGCAGCTCTCGCAGCTCCGCACGTATTTCCTAATGTCCCGGTGCATTCCTGGCCAGTGGTAACGGGCTGCCACCTTCGCAATCGTCTTCCGACTACCTAGGTGACCTGCCGTCGGCATGTCGTGGTTCTCGGCCATGACGCGCTGCCTTTCCTGGGAGGGCACACACAGCTTCCATGGCGGTATAGCCGGCCAGCCTCCTCCAGATAGTCCGGGAATTTTTGTGGCTCCTGCTTCACTTTCCTTCGCATCCCCTCCGTCCACCTGCATCCCTGCTGCTCGTCTGGGTGTCCTTCGTCTCCTTCCTCATCCTGCGGTACGTTTCCTGAAGAGGTTGCCTCGATAGGGCATCCGCAACGACGTTCAGCTGGATCTTCATATACGAAACTTCGAAGTCGTATTGTTGAAGCTCCAGTGCCCACCTTGCTATTCTTCCGAACGGGCTCTCGATGCTATTTAGCCATTTCAAGGCCATGTGGTCCGTTATCACCTTGAAGTGGTAACCCTCCAGGTACGGTCTTAACTTCCTGACAGCCCATACTATAGCTAAACATTCATTTTCCGTTGCGGAATAATTCCTTTCTGCTCCGTTCAGCGTCCTACTGGAGTAGGATATCACCCGCTCGCCTTGACCGGAATGTTGCGTGAGGATTGCGCCAAGCCCATAATCGCTGGCGTCTGTCTGCAGCACGAAAGTCCTGGAGAAATCCGGGCATGCCAGGATCGGGTCGGCGACCAGCCTGGTTTTGACGGCCTCAAACGATTTTTGGTGAGCGTCCGTCCACTCCCACCTTGCCTGTTTCTTGAGGAGGGCGTTCAGTGGCTGCACTAGCGTCGCAAAGTCGGGTACAAAACGCCTGTACCACGACGCCACTCCCAGGTACTGCCTCAGCTCCTTCACATTTCCTGGCGGCTTGAGCTGCGCTATCGCCGCTACCTTTTACGGGTCCGTTCCGATACCCTGATCCGTTACGCGGTGGGCCAAGTATTGCAGTTCTTTCCTGAAGAATTTGCACTTCTCCGCATTCACCTTCAGGTTCGCCGCTCGCAGCCTCCGGAACACCTCCTTCAAGTTGCGCACATGCTCTTGCAGTGTCCGTCCGATCACTATGATATCGTCCTGATATGCAAAAGCGTGCGGCATCATCTCGGGTCCTATCACCTGGTCCAACGCCCGCTGGAACGTTGCCGACGCGGAGTGCAGTCCGAATGGCATTACCTTCCACTGAAACAGACCCTTTCCCGGCACCGTAAATACTGTATACTGTCGGCTTCCCGCTTCCAACGGAATCTGCCAGTATCCGTCCTTCAAGTCCAGGCTGCTTATGTATTTCGCCTTCCTTAACTGGTCCAGAATGTAGTTAATCATTGGCATATCTGGCGAAAATCCACACACAGCCTCCATTGACCCGTCTTCTTCTTCACCATCACTATTGGTGAGCTGTATGGGCTCCTCGACGGCTCGATGCATCCTTTTTGCAGCAACTCGTCAACCTTGGCGTTGATTTCCACCTGCATCTTTGGGTTCAGGACCCGGACCCGCTGGTATCGTAACGCTCAGTCCCGCGCACTCCATCCTTGCTCCCACTCTCGTTAGGAAATCCCATCCGAGCACTAGAGCGTCGATTATGTTGTGGAGCATCAGCAGCTGCATCCTTACGGTCCTCTCTCCGAGTCCTATATCCAACTCGATCATGGATGTGACCTCGTACCGTCCATCCGCCATACGCACTTCTCTCCTCGTGGGTAGGACCTCTCCCGCCGCCCGCAACCTGTCCGCCAGGTCTTCGCTAATGAAACTAGCCGTGGCTCCGGTATCCATTGTGGCCTTAACTTCCGCTTCGTCTATGAGCACTGTGGCGGACAGTTGCCTTTCCTCCGCCCTCAGTTTGCCCATTAATTTCGAGGGGCGGCACCTTGCGAACCCAGGTTGCCCCTCTGAGGCTGGGTTCGCATGGCGTTTCCCGATCTCGAACAGCACTCCACGGTCCTCGGGCCAATCCTCCCGCAGACCCAGCAAAAACTGATCGGACGGTTCTTGCACTCCCGCGTCCAGTGATCCTGGCCTCCGCAGCTATGGCATGCTTGTGCCGGGTTTAACACAAACCCCCGCCGCACCGAGTCCCGTCCTTGCCTGGTACCGCTGTGCCCCGCCGGGCCCGTGGTGTCCTCTTGGCATCTCCTGCACACCACGTTCTGCTCCCCTCTTGGGAAATCACGCTGGTGACGGGCCCTATGAGTCCGCTCCACCTCGAACCGTTCCCTTTGGGTGTCCAACTCTTCGAATTCGTAGGCCAGGGCCATCAGGGCGTCCAGGTCCCGGCACTCGTACGGGCGAACAAACATGCACAAGGCTGGGGTGTTTTCTCCCTTATTCGCTCCAGTGTCTCTCTCCGCGATAGCCCCAAGGGTCTCATGAGCGCCTGCATGTCCACCATGTAGTCCTTGAATCCTTCGCCATGTCGCTGCTTCCTCTGCCTGACCTGGTCCGCCAGCTTCGTCATGAAACCTCTGGGCAGGAAGAATTCCTGGAAGCTCTGAATGAACTCTGCCCATGTCTCCCAGAACTGTTGTTGGCAATGAACCACTTTAAGGCCCTGCCCTTTAGCAGCTCTGGCATCGCTCGTGGGATCTGGTTGATGTCCAGCCCATACGTCATTGCTGACCACTCCACCTGCTCCAGGAATTCCAGCGGCTTTTCGTGTCCGTCGTACCGGAAACTCCACCTGTTTCGCCACCTTTGCGTAATCTTGCGGGGTCGCTCTTGTTGTATCCCGACGATCACGGCTGGCCTCCCGACGCTCTCTCCTTGAACGGCTGCCTTCCCGCCGTCCATGCTCCACCTCCTGCCTTTCGGATCTGCTTCCACTGGCCTCCATCATGCTGGTGAAGCTGAGGCTCCTCACCAGGCCTTCAACGCCGGTAAGTTTTACCTCTACGGCCGGTCTCTCCATACTCCTTCTGTAGCGCTTCCAGTACGGCGACCGTTTCAGGCTCATCCACCGTCCGATCGATGAACTCGGACAGCGACTTCCGCATCTCCTCGACCAAACCCTCCAGCTTGATCCCTAGCGCGCTCGCTATGGCTGGAAAGTCATCCTTCTTTAGGTTGTATAACCACGACTTCCCCATCTTTTCTCCGTTCTTTTGGCCTTGACAATCACGTTGGGCGCCAGATGTAACGAACTGATTGTATTATTTTCTGCTCGCTACGAATTGCAACGGCTAGCTCAGAGAGTTTGTGTGTTCGCCCCATAAATTTATGTTTGTCTGATTGCCCGACCAAATAGAAGACAGAGTTTTAGGATGTAGTAGCTTTATTAGCGGAATTTTTTACAGCTGTGTTATTTCGGTCCTCGCCGTCGTCTGCACGGTTCACTTACCCGTGCCGGCTCGACTGGGGCTTAGGATGTTATGGTGGGAAAGGTGTATCGCCCATTGGGTCAAGCTAACGCTCCTCCCAGGCCCACCTTGACCGACCACTGACCTTTCTGACCGTGCCAGGTTCCACTTGCACTGCCGGGTGCCTTCGTTGTCCTGCGGTATCCTCGACAGCGGTTCCCTGATCGGGCTTGAGGTTTAGGATGTTATGGCGGAGAGGTGTATCACCCGTTGGGTCAAGCTAACGCTCCTCCCAGGCCCACCTTGACCGACCACTGACTCCACTGACCTTTCTGACAGTGCCAGGTTCCACTTGCAGGGATCGTCCTCCTGCGTCACTCGCGTTCGTCCTGACTGTTCACTAGTCTGAACCTCTGTTTGACTGTATCCGTGTGCGTACGGCTCTTCGCGTGCCTTAACTTGACCCTCCGCGCTTGTACTCGACACTTGCGTGGTTAGAATTGACTGTCCTGCTTGACCGGGTTGCCCTTGACTCCTTCTGCATTCCAGCCTTCTCCGCTGTTGCTAGGCAGCTCTCCTGCACCTCGATTTGTGGGGAGTTTTAAGACTCCTCACATCTCCCCCTTCCTTCGAAAGTTTTTTTGAAAAGATGGAGCCGGTGTCTCCTCGCATAGGCATCTTTCTCGATCCTCCTCTCGTCGACCCTGCGCCTTTCGTTCTCAGCCTGGCAGTCTCAGCCTGGTAGACCCCGTCGTTTAACGTCTTGACTTGGCATCTCGAACATCCTCGTGCCCTTCTCCCGCCTCCTTCCATTGAGCAGCACCTTCCTGATCTCAGCCTTGGCGTCTCAGCCTAGTAGACCCTGTCGTTTAGCGTCTTGACGTGGCATCTTGATCCTCCACACCCTTGCTACTGGCTCCTCTCGTCGACCTGCGCGTCCTTGATCTCAGCCCGGCAGTCTCACCCTAGTAGACCCCGTCGTTTAGCGTCTTGACTTGGCATCTCGAACATCCTCGCGCCCTTCTCCCGCCTCCTTCCATTGAGCAGCACCTTCCTGATCTCAGCCTTGGCGTCTCAGCCTAGTAGACCCTGTCGTTTAGCGTCTTGACGTGGCATCTTGATCCTCCACACCCTTGCTACTGGCTCCTCTCGTCGACCTGCGCGTCCTTGATCTCAGCCCGGCAGTCTCAGCCTAGTAGACCCTTTCGTTCAGCGTCTCGACTCGGCATCTTGATCCTCGCGCCCTTCTCCAGCTTCCTCCATCTGCTGCCGTCTGCTCCTCTTCACCGGCCATGTCATTCAAGCTTCGCCTCCTTTTGAATATCGCCCCTTTTCGTGTCTGGCTCCGCATCTCCACCCCCTCGCGCTCGTCTATGGCTGCTGCGGATGACAGCCGCACCTTTTTTGTTCAGTGTAGTGCAGTGACACCCCTCCCCTCCCCCACCCAATCAATCCAGTATTGATATTTTTCCTTCCTTTATTTTTCTCCCCTACTCGGCCCTCAAGACCCTGGCCGTCATGGACAAACAACTTGGCCCAGCGGTCTCGTCTTCCTCGGCCTGCTTGTCTGTCTGCCTCCTCGGCCACTTGGGGTGGCCACTCTTCCCTCGGCAGCTCCCTCCACGCCTGGTCTGCCAGCGACTCCTGTCTGCGGGGGCATGGTCGCATCGGGGCACGACTCCTGTCGTCGCATCTTCGGCGGGGGCGGGGCTTCCCGCTGTACCGTCCACACCCATGGACCCTTCTCCGGGCTCTCCTCCTCCTTGCTATCGACGACCCTCCGGGCGCGCACACGTGGATCACGCGAGTTATGATAAGTAGGTTCTTCTTGGGTTGCAGGGAGTTGCAGAGTGTCTTAAGTTGGGTATTTAATTTGGGGATTTTAAGTAGAAACAATACGTCCGTTCGGTTTGCCTTCGATTTTCAGAATGAATCTATATTTTTATTCATTGGTTATTCTCAGCTTTGCTTGTTACATTGTTTACTTAAAATGCTGATCTGGCCGAAAAGTGGAATTGGAGCGGATGTAGTTCTGTGGTGAGGGGTATCGGGTGAACCCCGATATTTGTAGCGGCTCAGCATTTCAAGTGCCATCCGATACCAAATACTTGTGGGCGTCATCTGAATCTTTGATTGTCGAAGGGGGTCTCGGCGGGGACCGCCGAGGGTAATTGCTGAGGCGACACTTAAGCCTCTGGCTGTCGAGGGGGTTTCGGTGGGGGACCGCCGAGGGCGTATGCTGAGGCGGTAACTCCTCCCTTCTCAGACTGAACTACCGACCATAGCGGGGACATAGTTGCTGCAAACGTAGCAACTGGAGCGGTGGTTGGTGTGAAGGTGGCAAGTGGTGTGTCCGCCGATGAGAAGATGGTTGTCCTCTTTGAGAAGCATGCCACCGCAGATACCATTATCAGTAAGATGCCAATCATCGTGTATGTAGTTGTCGCGTGGACCGTGGTTCCCCATTGTATTTTGCTGATCTGTATTTTGGTTTCGAGATCTTCCATTCTTAACTCGTGTATCCCCAACTCCTGGGTTGTCCTGTTTTTCTTGATCGTCTCTATCCGTGGTATATCCAGCTTTAATTCAGCTGCGCCAAGCTTCTCCACTGCCTCGTATTGGACGTTGTTCACCATTGTCTTGCAATGGCTAAATTTTATTAAGGCCGATCCATTCAATGTCCTCTCCGGTCCGCAATCTGTTTGTAGTTTCACGTTTTCTCCATTAAATATCGCGTTGTACCCAGCCTCTGGTTCAAATATCGCGGTGATGAATCCTGCATCCTTCGTCTCACATTCCGCCTCTCTTCCACCTATCAGCCTTCTTATACATTTTTCATTAGCTTGGTTTACAATCTTGTCGTTCTTACATATATATATATTCCTTATAAACTGACATTTTTCCTTATAATAATACATTTCGTCTTCATGAATCGCTAAATAATTTGGTGTTATTACAAATTCTGTGTTATTCATTGGGAGTGCGATTATTCTTCGCAGCGAAAATATTTCTTTCTTAAAAATGGGTAATCTAATTGAAAATATGATATCCGTTCTGTTCATTATGGCTCTTAGGTCTAAGAATTCATACATGTGTTCCTCTGAAATTAAATGTACATCCTGCTCTTCTAGCTCTTGCATACATTTGCTTGCTTCTTGCCTGTCGAATATGAATCTTGAAATTACGCCTATCTTAGCCAATAATAAGCTCTCGGCAACATCATTTAAGTTTAGCCCTAGCATATCAATCGTTAATGAAATTCTATCAATGTATTCTAATCTATAAATCCTCTTGTCTTCTTCAATAAATGTCTTGCTTATTCCGTTTCTATAATTATTTATGAATGTATTTACCCTAATTTGCTCCTCATTTATATATCTTGTCAAGTTCCTGAACATAATGCTAACCTTGCTACTTGTCTTTTCCTGCGAACTCATGCTTTCTCTTAATCTCTCTTCCTCTTCTTTCATTTTCCTTATTTCTTCCTCTAACCTTATTGCGTCTTCCGCATCTAAGTTTCCTGTTACTGATTTTATAACTGACCCTAATCCATTGATTAATCCTCTTGCTTTCCTACGTTTGGGACATATGCTTTCTAATCTTGCTTTTATCATCTGCAGTTTGTTCTGCAGTGATTTAACTAAGTCTCTGGTTTCGGCTTCTTCTACGATCTCCCTAAGTGTATTTTCCATCCTCTCTATCGTTTCTTGATATTCCTGTAACCTTACAATATGGATGAATGTCTTATGAGTTTGAATTACTCTTGCTGCTCCCAGTTGTATTTGAGCCAACGGTTCGTTCCCTTTCAACGGTATAACTTCAAACTTGTTCTCTTCGGCCCTGGCAACTGACCACCTGTAATTAATGTTATTCGTTTGGTTTAGTAATCCGTCTGATTTTTAATTGTAGATTTTCTGAGGTTTGGTTGTTGTTATAGTTAAATTGTTATCCTCCAGCACCTTGTGTTTTGAAACCTTGGATTGAGTTTATCTCGTTTGTTTCCTATTCGCCACGATAAACCAACCGTTCTGCATATCAATCACCGCTTTCAATTGTTGGAGTACATCAATTCCGATCAAACCCTCGAAGAATTGGTGAAACCTAAAGAGAAACATTCTTATTTTACCAACTCCCCCCAGTTCCGAGAACATTGGTAAAAATGCCTCCCTCTCAAGTTCATGGGACTGTGTAATGGTTTTAATAGCTATTGGGTCTTTTAATTTCCTTATATACTGAGGTCGTGCTGACTCGGGTCGAATAAATGAAAAGGTGGATCCTGTGTCTATTAATAATTTTCTTGTTTTTCCCGGTTCAATTTCTATCATTAAATAAGGCAGCGTCGAATGAATCTTCCTGGTTCCTAAATATCCTGTGGGTTGTTCAAGGCTAGTTGGGAAAAATTTGCCTCATCCTCTTGGATATTATGAAGTTGTCCCCTAATCGATGCTTGATTACCCCTTCTATCGGGGGTATTACTTGGGTTAAAAGATCGTCCTGAGTTGTTTGAATTGTTCGAGTTGTATGAACTGTATGACTGTCTGGACTGTCCTGAATTATTCGAGTTGCTAAAGTTCTTGGACATTCTTGACTGTCCGCTGCCCTCTGTGTTTTTTGGTGCTTCGATTGCTAGCTGACCTCTCTCTCTGCCATTGTTGTTATTATAGCCATAGTTGTTCCATGGTCTGTCCCTGTTTGCCTGACCCTGATTCCATCTCGGATTCCTATTCTGATAACTACTATATGGCCTTTGATAATTTGAAGTCTCCCCTTGGTTAAAGTTACCTGCTCTAAATGGATTACCCATCATCGGGTATGAGAACCCAAATCCAGGCCATCCATTCATATTTGGCATGGTAAATGGCATCGGAAACGGATGTTGGTTGTTTCCTCCCCACTGGTACTGCGACCCAACGCCTGTTTCCTTGTGGGTTTCAATTGACTGGGGCTCTTCTTTCTCTACTTGTTTCTGAACTTCTTCAATAGTCTTATCCTTTGATTCTGGAGACTCCTGTGCTTTCTGATCTGAGTTGATTTCTGTCAAGGCTCCCAAGTTATTTTCCCTGCACGCTATTTCATAAGCTTTTGCTATGTTCAGCCCTTCCATATTCCTAATGGTCACCCCTATCGGGCCTTTTAATGCTGACACGAAGGCATTTAACACCATTTCCTCATACCATTTAATCTTCTCTCCTTTCATCAACATGTTATGCTCGCTAGACTTGACAAGGCTCACCAGCGCCTTTTTCAATGTCATTACCTTGGTATACAAGGCCTCCACTTCTAATTTCTTTTCCTTAATATGGGTCAACTCCATTATCAGGTCTTGCTCCGACCTCTTGTCCTTAAAATGGGAAACTAATATCTTTTTAATCTGGTCCCAATTTAATTCTGTTTCATCTAGATCTGCAACCCTATCTGCTGCTCCTACTATCTTGCTCCTAACTGCTCTGAGCGCTATAAGTCCTACATTCGACCTTTCCTCTCCTTTGATCAAACCTAATACCTGTTCTACCGCAGCTATAAATCCTTCTAGCTTACCTCCTTCTCCATCATATTTGGGGATAATCTCTACCAAGTCGATCACCTTGATCGCTTCTAATACCCCTGTAGTTGCCATTTTCTGCTAAGTTAGCTACCTTTTCTGCTTGCCTATATATTTTCGAGTGTGTTTGTTTGTGTTATGTGTTAATTAATCTAATATTGTCTTATTAATAATTAGTAATAGTAATAATAGTTAATAAAATGTATTTGCCAAAACCGGATCTCCGTGTATGTATATGTATGCCAGTTATATGGTTATTTAATTAGTGAGTCCTCAAGTGTCCGTGTGTGAAATGGAGCTTCTGTAATTAATTATCATGAATAACTTTTCAACATTGAATATTACTTCAACAAAATGGGGTTTCAAAATAAATGTCGCTTGCTTTATTTGCCTTTTTATTGGGTGGTGTTTAATGTACTTTTTCGTTATTATTATATTTTATTATTATTATTATTTTTTTTTTTTTTTTTTTTTTTTTTTTTATTTATTTATTTATTATTTATTTATTATTATTTTTATTTATTTATTTATTTATTTATTCCTTTAAAATACCCTGCATGCTGAAGCTAGCTGTTCAGCTGTGCCATACAGCTTCACAGCCAATTGCGGACAGTCATTGCTAAGGCATCCCCGTCTTGTCTATTCCACCGTGCATGCTGAAGCTAGCTCGTCGGCTGTGCGATACAGCCTCGGAACCAAATGCGGACAGTCATTGCTACGGCATCCCCGTCTTGTCTATTCCACCGTGCATGCTGAAGCTAGCTCGTCGGCTGTGCGATACAGCCTCGGAACCAAATGCGGACAGTCATTGCACTTCGGTGTTTCCCCTTTTCTCTCACGTACTGTGTAATTTTTCCAACCCCCAGCCATACCTACGCTAGGCAGCCGCCCTGTGCGTTACAGTGCGCCGCCCAATACATGTGCATGGCCGGGTTGCTTAATTTCTTTTATTATTTTGTATGTGCAGTACTTTGTATTACTATTTTTCGATATTTCCAAATTTATTTATTCCGTTGTATTTTACTTTATTTCGCACCTTTAATTTTTCCTCAATATACGAATATCCATTCCTACGCTAAGCGGCCGCCCTGTGCGTTACAGTGCGCCGCCTAATACATGTGAATGGCTATCCTATTCTTTAATTATCTTGTTTTGGTCTCGTCCTCACGCTAAGCAGCCACCCTGTTTGCACAGCGTCCTGCCTAATACATGCGAACGAGCCCCTAATTTATTTAATTTTCCTACTTCAGGGCCCGCGGTGTTTTTCGATCCGCCCCTGTACTTGTATGCAACGTTCGATTCCATCGAACCGTTACGTACGACCGTTCTCCTACCGCATCATACCATCGAACTTCTGTTGCACCGACCTTCCAACTCCGACCGCCCGAACCGTCTGGCCTGTCGTCGACCGACGACCGTTCGCTCGGCGAACTTCTCGTTGCATCGAACCGCCGACAACCATTGTCGCTTGCCGACGGTCGTTCGTCTGCTTGAGCCGTTCGACGCGAACCGCCTGCCAACATCCGACACTGACCATTCGTCCGATCGAACCGAACTTTTCCCGTGCATTTTATCGTCGACCGTAACTTTAAATTGATTTATTTCTTCCACAATTTTTCTTTGTATTTTTATTTTTTCATCATGAATTTCGTTTCCTCAATTTCTTCTTGATTTTATATTTCCGAATTACTTCTCTTCTACTCCCTTTCACCTTGTTATTTTAACTTATTATTTCCATTTAATTCTTTTTTTTTTTTTTTTTTTGTTTTTATTCTTTTTCATGTTTGTATTATTTTCCTTTAATTGTGATTTTACAATTTTTATTTCTTCTGCATTTGTTTGCTTTATTCATTTCGTTTGTCATATTTGTTTTACTTGCGATTTATTATATTTTTCTAAAAAAACCTCCATTTCACTCACAACACTCTACTCACTGTTTTTATTTCTTCCTTACAATGCTATTGTTAAAATAATTTTCCACATCCTTGGTCGTCACGAATCCCTCGTTCCTGTTGAATCCGTCCTTAGGCCAAGGGCTACCGACTGCGCCAGTTATGATAAGTAGGTTCTTCTTGGGTTGCAGGGAGTTGCAGAGTGTCTTAAGTTGGGTATTTAATTTGGGGATTTTAAGTAGAAACAATACGTCCGTTCGGTTTGCCTTCGATTTTCAGAATGAATCTATATTTTTATTCATTGGTTATTCTCAGCTTTGCTTGTTACATTGTTTACTTAAAGTGCTGATCTGGCCGAAAAGTGGAATTGGAGCGGATGTAGTTCTGTGGTGAGGGGTATCGGGTGAACCCCGATATTTGTAGCGGCTCAGCATTTCAAGTGCCATCCGATACCAAATACTTGTGGGCGTCATCTGAATCTTTGATTGTCGAAGGGGGTCTCGGCGGGGACCGCCGAGGGTAATTGCTGAGGCGACACTTAAGCCTCTGGCTGTCGAGGGGGTTTCGGTGGGGGACCGCCGAGGGCGTATGCTGAGGCGGTAACTCGCGTCTTCTGGGGCACCGGCCTCCCTCCGATCGTGCTCGTCTCCTCCCACACCCGGGACTCCGGTGTCTCCTCCGCCGTTGCGGGCCACGTCCAGGTGACCGTCTGCTGATGCCACCGGCGCCCGCCCATCTCGATGGTGCGCGCCGCCTGTCCCACGTGCGCCTGGTCCATCTCCCAGTACTGCTGCCGCTCGCAACTTGGCCATTCTTCAGCCTGGGGCGGTGGCGACCGGGGTGGCGGTGTGGGCGTGCGTGTCGGCGGCGGCGGCGGCGGCGGTGGGCTCGTCGGCGGCGCCGGCGGTAGTGTCGGCGGCAACGGCGGTTGTGTCGGTGCCGGCGGCGGTGGTGTCGGTGCCGGCGGCGGTGGTGTCGGTGCCGGCGGCGGTGGTGTCGGTGCCGGCGGCGGTGGAGCCCACAACGCCTCCTCTTCCTCCTGCAGCCGATCCAACCGTTCCTGCCACGCGGACCGGGCAGCGGCTACCTTCCGCTCCTCCACCAGCTGCTGAAGCCGCCGCAGAGTGTTGACCCTCGCCACCATAAACCTCCGTGTCTCCTCCGGGTCCGCTGTCGGCGGCACGATCCCGAGGCATATCCGCCCGTGTCCCTGCGTTGCCCGCCGCACGCTGGGGTCGCCATCCTGGCCCGAGCCGCGCTTGCGTCCTCCTCCTCGTCCGATGAGACCACCGGGGTAACCGTCTCACCTCCGTTGTCCTCCTCACTCTCCGAGGAGAGGGTGATGGTCTCCATTTTCTTCCCCATCTCCGTCCGTTTCTCCACCTACTTCGACTCATCATTCGACAGACGGACATCCGGAATCTCCTCCGGATCCTCCGCCGGGGATGGGGATCGCGACACCAGGGGTGACGCCAGGAGCTGGAGGTAGGCATCAGAATCCCTCCTCCACATCGCTCCGGGCTGTTCCCCGATGCCGGTTCCCCTCATCTCCCGGACGCTCGTATCTTTACATGTTGCCATGTCTCACTCCTAATCTCGAATGACGGAATCGAGCCGCCGACTCCGCGAAGAAACCTCGGTTTTCCCGTCTGCTCCTTGTGCCGTTATTCCGTGGGGCCTATACCGGTAACGGGACTTCTCCGGGTACCGGTAACGGGACTTCTCCGTGTACCGGTAACGGGACTTCTCCGTGTATTTATTTATTTATATGTAAACGGAAACTAATTCGAGCGGCGAATAAAGAGAAGAAAAAAGAATATTAAAACAACTTCTTAAAAAAAAAATAGTCACGGCATAAATTTTTAAATATTATTTTATTAGCTCATATTACAACGAAATTGACCAGAAATTGGTCAGACTACCTATGCGAACACCGGCACACAGGCTATACTCACCATTTGATTCCTCTCAAAGACGGGTCACTCGACTCGACGACCGGCTCTCTCCAGTCATTCTTGCGACTCGTAATGATTAACGGTACATGTTATCTGCCTTTGGACAAGTGACCAAATCCTCCACAGCCAAAATGCAGTGTCACAAAGTCGAACTTGTCAGTATCGTCGAGAATGTGGTGCATACCGAATGATCGCTCCATCTGAGTCGCTCCACAGTTGCGGGTTGCTGTGTGTGAATTCGACTCTGACCGCAGGAACGTTTGTCCGAAGTGCCTAGAGCAGTTTTAGTCAAGGACGAGTTGAAGGATCTGGATGAATGATAAGTCCGTTTGATTTCGGATGGTAGGCTGTAGTGCGAATGTGCTTTCTTCCGATCAGGTGGGCAAACTGCAGATTCAAACTGCGTGCCTTAATCAGTAGTGATTGTTTTGGGTGTTCCAAAACGTGATATCCAGAATGCCATGGCTATCGTATCCCCCGTGATATTAGAGAGTGGTACTGCTTCTGGCCATCGTGAGGAACGGTCAATCATGGTAAGGCAATAACGGTAGTTTTGTTGTAAAGGCATGACAACTATATCCAGGTGGACGTGGTCGAATCTTCCATTTGGGACAGCGATTTTCTCCGGTTCGAGGTGATTGTGCTTGTGAATTTTGGAGTGCTGGCATGGGAGACAAAATCTACACCATTTGACATCTTTGTGCATCAAAGGCCAGACAAACTTCTGTTTGATTTGACGGGCAGTTGCTAGCCAACGGGGATGAGATAGGTTGTGGATATATGAGAAAGCCTGTTTGCGAAATGATTGCGTTACAAAAGGACGTTGATTTGGTGTGGATACGTCACAGTATATCGAACTTTCTCCACCGAAACAAACTTTCTTGAGCTTTAAGGAAGTAGTTCTTTGCAAGATGCGTGTCAATTCAGAATCCTAGTCTTGCTCCTCCTCGAGCTGCGCCGCGGTGATCGCTGTGGGAAGTGTGATAGTGCAAAGCCTCGAAAAAGCTTCTGCAACTCTATTTTCTGTTCCTTTTATGTGAAGGATGGTCGTCGAGAATTGCGAAATATAATTTAGATGCCGTAGCTGTCGAGGTGATGCTTTTTCCGGCCGCTGTTGAAATCAGTATACCAATGAATTGTGATCAGTTTTAATCGCAAAAATGCGTGCATCGACTTCTAAAATATTTGATTGACTCCACCTCAAGTAGCTCTCGGTCGTAAGTGGAGTAATTTCTCTCAATGTTGCTGAGTTTCTTGGAGAAAAATCCTAGAGGTTGCCAGTCATGACTAGAGCGTTGTTCCAGAACCGCTCCGATTGCGAGGTCCGATGCGTCACAAACCAGTTATAGGTCAGATTTTGGTGAAGGAAAGGATAAGAGCGCTGCGTCTGCTATGCTCTGCTTGCAATTCTCGAAGGCTGATATGAGTTCTGTAGTCCAGAGGACTTGCCGTTGGTCGTTCTTCTCTACATTCCTTATCAGCTCGGACGGCGGTGTCTAAGTGTGCGAAGATCGGGATAGGCATCTGCGATAGTAGTTTATAACGCCCATGAAACGGCCTAGTTGGCTGATAGGTTTAGGATGAGCATAATTGAGGATGCCATCGATGCGGAAAGACGGTGATTTCGTTAATCGTGTAGCTGTGAATATTAACTTGCGTTTGCGCTAATTGAAATTTGCTCATATTGATGCTTAGCCCGTGTTTCTGCAGGACTGATAACCGTGCTCGAAGATTTTCTTCGTGTTCGGCGATCGGTTTCGAAGCTATCAGTATACCGTCTATGTAGCCATATACGAAGTCCATGCCACGAAAAATATTGACCATTAAGAGCTGGAACGTCTGAGTCGCATTCTTTAACCCGAAAGGCGTGTACTGGAATTCCATAAGTCCAAGAGGGGTGCATACGACCGTCTTCTGGATGTCTTCTTCCGCCATTGGAATCTGCCTTTACCAAATCAAGCGTTGAGAAAACTTTCCCAGCATGTAGCTGTTCGGTGAAGTCGTGAATGTGTGCAATCGGATAGCGATCTGGTATCGTAATCGAGTTGAGCTTACAATAAAAGCCGCATGCCACCACCATGCCAGCCACCGTCCTTTTTGGTGATCATGTGGAGTGGGCTGGACCAAGGACTTTTGGAGGGACGACATATGTCTTGCTCGATCAAAAAGTTGATTTCCTCTTTCGCAGTGGAATCGATGAGGTATATGATGTTGAAGGAATGATCGGTGACGTGCAAACGCTGCTCCCGTGGAACAGCTGACTGAACTGACGGATCGCTGCTGCTGTCCTGGCTGCCGATGACCAGCGTCAGGCGGCAACTCCTCTATTTTAACGACGTAGAGCGTGAGTCATCGGTGACGGCACATTTATGCCTTCACCTCCCCCGAAACGCCCCAGAACAGCAACCTATATACAGAACAATCAACTCGGAGGCAGAGCAACCAACTAGCTGAGTCATCAACCGTCAACGGATCGGCTAGCGGAGTCAGGATTCCGCCGACGCAGGGGTTTCGCAGCAGCAACCGTAGGCTAAGCAAGAAGTATTCTGGAAAATAAAAATCATTCTCAATCAAGCAACCAAAAGATTCAGTCGTATATCTGAAAACCTCTTCGCATTAATTCAAAAGCTTACTCGAAGAGTTACAGGAAATTATACACTCGATACCCCACGACTTAACTAGAGCAGCCGGAAAAGGAACTTAAAGGAGGATCCAGAGCATCGGAAAAATAAACCATCCAGAAGAAGAAAGATATGGAGATCACCGGAATATTTATAATTATACTGTTATGCAGGTGAGCAGCCGGCCAAGTGGCTTTAATAAGTGAGTGCATGTGCAAAAAGGCAAATAAACGAAATTAATAATGCAGTAGTGCAACCAAACAAATTATAAATTCCGTGCGCTTAAAAGTAAAATACCGACTCCAAAACATACACAAATACTCTGGTACACAAGAACAAATATGAAAAATCGACAAATAAACGGTGTGCGGAAGCAAAATAAACGGCATTGTGGACCAGCAATTATAGCTACCGAGCGAAATTGTCATTAACCATTGTGCATTAACCACGCAAATCTAAAAGCATATTAGTAAATATTATAATATTAGTAAATATTAAAAAACGACCATCAATCGCTGATGACCGCTAATGCATCGCGCATTAAAATATATAACCGCTAATATACGGTGGAACAAAGGAAGCGAAAAAGAAATGAAACAATTAGAAAAACTGCATAAAAGATACATATTTAAGCGGCCATCAATCGCGGATCGCCGCTAATGCATCGCGCATTGATATATGTAGGTTAACCAATAACAATGTATTGCTTCATAACAACTAAGTAGCTTTGTATAAACAATGCTGACGCGCCAGAATTGGGTTCAGCGCTCCGCGCAAAGAACGCCTGGCAGCGGAAAGCTGACACTTCCTATTGTGAGTGTTGCTTCACGCTGCAAGAAATGCTGAGTCGGCTTGCCGACTTGTGGTGGCGCGATTCATTGCTGTGAGGGTAAACTTAGTTTCCATAATTGTATTCTCTTCAGTCTTAGTCTTGTGTCGAATAAAATCACACAGCTTGCTCCGGCGCACAGCCGATAACCACAATTGTTATTAATTACAATCAATCACTACGCCACAAGGCTAGAGATAGTTAGTTTTTTTTTTTTTTTTTTTTTTTTTTTTTTTTTTATTTGGGTTTCAAAAGGAATCGTTCAGTCAACTCCACTGAACTTAACCTAATGTGCTTATAAAAAGTATATGAGACCAGGTGGTTTCTTAGTTTAGTACAGAGGGAAAGATTTATCTAGTTATTAATTACTTAATTTATATTATCCTCCGGGTGGGGAGATCGCTGGGGTGTACCCTCTTCAGCCTTCGGAGGGAGATGGGATTAACAAGCATATTTGCCAGTCGGTTCGGGTGGACTACAAGCCTGTCGGCATAACGGCTGCTATGAAAATTGATCTGATCCCCAAGAAGGGTAACTTTCAAGCCCTCCAACATAATCTACATAAACAGTGTCTAAACGGAACCTCTGCTGAAGAAGGAAGACCACTGGACTACTGGATTTACTTAATTGGCGCCCAACCACATTCGGACCTAAAATCTAATTTAACAGGGTAGTTAAGTTAGGAATCATGTAAGTTTTAAAAGTGATTTCTTCTTGGCAATCATTGAAATTTACTAACTAAAAGAATTGTTGTGTTGTGAAATTCAGTTTGGCTAAATTTTCACCGCATACTTTCGGCACGTTCAATTTCTTATTGCATACCCTTTTAAAGAAAAAAATATTGAATACTTTTAATTGCCTAACTTATAAAAAATATTGCATACTTTTTATTGCCTAACTTATAAAAAATATTGCATACCTTTTATTGC
The DNA here is from genome assembly GCA_005876975.1 of Drosophila orena. Classification (NCBI taxonomy): domain Eukaryota; kingdom Metazoa; phylum Arthropoda; class Insecta; order Diptera; family Drosophilidae; genus Drosophila; species Drosophila orena. The sequence continues at coordinate 169,132 of VCKV01000342.1, read as the reverse complement.
ATTACTTATAAAAAATATATTGCATACTTTTTATTGACCAACTTATAAAAAATATATTGCATACTTTTTATTGCACAACTTATAAAAAATACTGCATACTTTTTATTACCTTATTTATAAAATAGATATTGCATACCTTTTCTTGCCGTACTTTATAAGCCGATCGCTTGTGCTCGGCAGTTCAGTGGCAACACTCCCCGGAGACGCGCGCGTTTTTGGTGCAGTGATACAGTTTTGTTTAACAAACTTACGGACAACTCCACAACTGTGGCACATCGTGTAATAAACGATAACATAAACAAATTAAGTGCTGGCAAATAAAAGTGTATTAGCCAGCGTCGTTATTCTTTACTTGGTGAGGTGGCTCGGGCCTCACTAAAAAACTACACGAGGCGATCAGCTGGGAGAGCGTTAAGCTGTAAGAGCTTTAAGCCCTGGCTGGTTCGTGTCCACGGTACACTACTACTTACAAGGCGTGTTCTCTAAGCTCCATCTGGATCGTGTCTTGATACTCTGCTGCTAGAACTTTAAGATTCTAGCTGGTTCGAGTCGTCACCAAGCATTTTTGAAAATGGATAACGGTCCACAGCAAAAATCTATCGATTATGAGTCTATGAAGCTAATTGCTGGCGCGGGCCCAAAAGAGATACGGGAGCAAATGAAGAAGAGCTGGCAAAGTGAAGATCCAGCCTTCGCTACTACCAGTATTTCAAACTCTTACTGCAGTTCGACCTTCACACTGACCTCCACCAGCTCGACTATCCCGTCCGCGTGCATCTTCACCTCCTCCTTGAGCGGCAACGTATGCTCTACTGCTGCCAGTACAACTTACAACAGTGCATCTGTCAGCTCAATCGCGAAGTCACAATCTGCCACCGGCTGGCAGGATGTCTCCTTTAAATCAAGAAATGGAGGAATCAAAAAGAGAGCAGGCGCAGTCCTCTCCCCTAAAATGGTAAAAAAGGTGGCATCTGATATGCCGGCAAAAATCTCTGCCAATCGCTTCCAAGCCCTAAGCGACGAGGAAGATATGGTCCTGGGCGAGGTATCTTCGAGTGACGATGACGAGCCATGCTCCTCGAATACCGTCCATAACCGTGCTGCAAGGAAAGCAGGACCAAAACAACAGCTGAAAGGTGCTCACCAAACTGTACCAGCCGCCCCGAAATCAAGCCGTCACTCTAAGGTGCCTAGAATGATGTTTCCCAATGTGGTGAACTTCACAGCATTTCGCAGCGAGCTGGACGCCCTTGTGGGAGACTCCTATACAATCAAGGCCCTAAATTCGGGAGATTGCGCTGTTCAGTGCAACACCCCTGATAGCTACAGGCTGGTGGCCCGGCACTTTCTCGACAAAGGATCCCTATTTCATCACCATCAGCTACCGGAGGACCGACCCTACAAAATAGTCATGCGCAATATTCACCACGGAGTCCCATCGGAGGATATCATCGCAACCCTCCAGAACGAAGGACATAACGTTGTACGGATTTATACCCCGCGCAACAAGGCAACCTCTCTTCCTCTTAATATGAGGTTCATTGACCTCAAAAAGGCGGAGAACAACAATCAAGTAAAGGGCATACCGGTTGTCTGTAGGCACAGGGTAACATGGGAGAAACCCCGTAAGCAACCGGAGCCGATACAATGCCACAGGTGCCAAGGCTATGGTCATACCAAGGCATATTGTTCTCGGCACTATATATGCAGAGAATGTGGAGACAATCACCCCACTGCAGAGTGTAAGCTGGAACAGGACGAGGACAGATTCTGCTTTCACTGTGGCGGCCCCCATGCAGCCAACTTTAAAGGTTGCAAAAAGTACCTGCTAGAGGCTTCTAACCGTAAACACCAACGGAAGATCAATGAACCCTCTGTTTCTGGTCCTGCAAGAGGAGCACACCAACCCAGTCCACCAGCCCACATGTCTGAAAAGCCTTCATATGCGAATATTGTCAGAGGAAGTCAGCCCGTCGCCAAGCCTGCCGCTACTATCCCCCATGCAAGCGCTAACCTTGACTCCAAGCTGGAGCAGCTGTTTACTAGGCTTGACAGGATGATGTCACTAGTCGAAACGCTAATGCAACTGCTCCTGCAAACTCGCACCTCCCCTTCTGCTGCTCAAAATGGGTCCTCTTAAGGTAGCAGCTTGGAATGCCAATGGGGCCTCCTCGAAGACCAATGAGATTCTCGCCTTCATCGAGCTTCACGAAATTGACATCCTCCTGCTGTCGGAAACCCACTTCGTTTCCCGGACCACCTTCAGAGTTCCTGGCTTTACCCTCCACACTGCCAACCACCCGGATGACAGTCAACGCGGAGGTGCGGCGATCCTTATCAGATCACTCATCTCCCATCAACCCTTCTCCACCCTGTCGGAAAATCACATCCAAGCAGTAGTTATCCAGCTGTAGGCAAGCAGGGGCACCTTTAACATTGCCTCAGTGTACTGCCCTCCTAACCTCACGTGGACGGAGGCTGACGTTGAGCTGATCATCGCTCAATTTGGCACAAAGTTCCTTGCGGCAGGTGATTGGAACGCAAAGCACAGATGGTGGGGGAACTACAGGATGTGCACTAGAGGCAGGGTGCTGTTCTCTGCTCTGGCGGGCGAAGGTATCGACATCGTTGCAACTGGAGAAGCTACTTGCTATCCCTTTCGAGCAGGTGCCACTCCAAGTGCCATCGATTTCGGGATCTCCAAAGGATTCAGACAGCAAGAAATCAATGTGCAAATACTGACAGAACTGTCATCTGACCATCTCCCCCTGCTGTTTGAGCTGGATGAAGACGCCCAGCTATTCAAAGGTGTCACAAAAATGCTGTCACCTACTGCAAATACTGTGGCCTTCAAGGAGCACATCGAGGCCACAGTAGATCTCAACATCCCCATTGACACCTGCAATAGTCTGGAAGCGTATGTAGATTACCTCGCAGCTACAATCGCGGAAGCAGCACGGAGCGCCACACCACCCCCACACCAAACTCGTCACACGACCGTAAGGAGGGCTCCCATCTTGAGCTTAGAGGCTAGGGAGTTGCTCTCCCACAAAAGGCGCCTCAAGAGACGGTACATCGCAACAGGAGATCCTAGCATCAAGCAGCTATACTCTAGCACCACTAACAGACTGCACCGCTTGCTAGCCAGGACCCGACGAGAAAATCTGGATACCCTGCTGGAGGGTACTGGACCGGATAACAACAGCAATTTTTCGTTATGGAGGCTCACAAGAGGAATCAAGAGACAGCCGTTGTTTCAATCACCCGTCCTGAGTCACAGTGGCCTCTGGCTCAAAACGGACGATGAAAAAGCGAGGGCATTTGCCTCTCACCTGACCTCCACCTTCATGCCCTTCAACCTAACAGATGACTCAAACCGCGTAGCCATCAATAATTTCCTGGACACTCCGACTGCACCGGCTCGCCCCATTAGACATACCACACCGCAGGAAGTCATGATGCAGCTGAAGGCGCTGCAAATTAAGAAAACCCCTGGCTACGATGGCATCGACAACCGTGCTGCGAAGTCTCTGCCACGCAAAGGAGTCCTAGCCTTAGTAAAAATATTTAATGCCATGCTAAGGCTAGGGCACTTTCCAATGGAAGCGTGCACGTATCATCATGATACCTAAAGCCGGAAAGCCGCCAACGCAGATCGATGCATATCGCCCAATCAGCTTGCTATCAACTTTCTCCAAAATTTTTGAGAGAATACTCTTAGCCCGTCTGATGGAACTGCCGCAAGTAGTAAACTACTTGCCTCGACACCAATTTGGTTTCAGGAAGTCCCATGGCTGCCCTGAACAAGTACATCGACTGGTAAACCAGGTGACGCATGGCTTCGAGCACAAACTCTACACGGTCGGCGTCTTTCTAGATGTGAAGCAAGCGTTTGACAAGGTGTGGCATGAGGGCCTTCTATACAAGATGAAAGCTCTCCTTCCTGCTCCCTACTATGCCATCCTGAGATCCTTCACCTCTTATCGGACGTTCGACGTAGCAGTGCGTGATGCTCGGTCCAGCCTGAAAGAGATTCACGCAGGAGTTCCACAGGGAAGTGTTCTTGGGCCCTTTCTGTACACCCTGTACACTGCCGACCTGCCATCTCCCGCCAACAACACCGAGGTTTCCCCGGCTCAGCTGCTCCTGGCCACTTACGCCGATGACACCGCCATGTTGGCGTCTCATTCTTCACTGCAAACTGCCTCCAATGCAGTCCAGGAATGGCTGCATGCAATTGAAGAATGGACTGCCAAATGGAATGTGGCCATTAACTCCTCAAAGTCAGCCTGTGTAACTTTTTCCCTGCGGCCCGGAACTTGCACAGGTCTGACCTTCGATGGAATCCCCATCATCAATGTCACATCGCACTGCTACCTAGGAGTACACCTGGATCGGAGACTGACCTGGAGGGCCCACATCACGTCGGTCAAATCCAAGTCCCTGGCGAAGCTAAAAAAGCTCGACTGGCTCTTGCACTCTAGCAAGCTACAAATGAGCTCTAAGGCTCTTTTAATCAAAGCCATACTAGCTCCAACGTGGAGTTATGCCATCCAGGTGTGGGGAACTGCCGCCAAATCCCAGCTCAATAGGCTCCGAGTGGTCCAGTCGAGAGCTGCACGTCACGCATCTGGGCTCCCCTGGTACTTGACGAACAAGGTAATCGAAACAGATCTGAAAGTTACCCTTCTTGGGGATCAGATCAATTTTCATAGCAGCCGTTATGCCGACAGGCTTGTAGTCCACCCGAACCGACTGGCAAATATGCTTGTTAATCCCATCTCCCTCCGAAGGCTGAAGAGGGTACACCCCAGCGATCTCCCCACCCGGAGGATAATATAAATTAAGTAATTAATAACTAGATAAATCTTTCCCTCTGTACTAAATTAAGAAACCACTTGGTCTCATATACTTTTTATAAGCACATTAGGTTAAGTTCAGTGGAGTTGACTGAACGATTCCTTTTGAAACCCAAATAAAAATATACCGGCTCGATGGCGCCGTAAAAAAAGGTTTGAACAAATGTAAAAAAAAAAAAGCTTGTGCTCGGCAAGTGCCTTATGAACAAGTTCAGTGGCAACACTCCCCGGAGACGCACGCGTTTTTGGTGCAGTGATACAGTTTTGTTTAACAAACTTACGGACAACTCCACAACTGTGGCACATCGTGTAATAAACGATAACATAAACAAATTAAGTGCTGGCAAATGAAAGTGTGGCGACTTTTATTAGCCAGCGTCGTTATTCTTTACTTGGTGAGGTGGCTCGGGCCTCACTAAAAAACTACACGAGGCGAACAGCTGGGAGAGCGTTAAGCTGTAAGAGCTTTAAGCCCTGGCTGGTTCGTGTCCACGGTACACTACTACTTACAAGGCGTGTTCTCTAAGCTCCATCTGGATCGTGTCTTGATACTCTGCTGCTAGAACTTTAAGATTCTAGCTGGTTCGAGTCGTCACCAAGCATTTTTGAAAATGGATAACGGTCCACAGCAAAAATCTATCGATTATGAGTCTATGAAGCTAATTGCTGGCGCGGGCCCAAAAGAGATACGGGAGCAAATGAAGAAGAGCTGGCAAAGTGAAGATCCAGCCTTCGCTACTACCAGTATTTCAAACTCTTACTGCAGTTCGACCTTCACACTGACCTCCACCAGCTCGACTATCCCGTCCGCGTGCATCTTCACCTCCTCCTTGAGCGGCAACGTATGCTCTACTGCTGCCAGTACAACTTACAACAGTGCATCTGTCAGCTCAATCGCGAAGTCACAATCTGCCACCGGCTGGCAGGATGTCTCCTTTAAATCAAGAAATGGAGGAATCAAAAAGAGAGCAGGCGCAGTCCTCTCCCCTAAAATGGTAAAAAAGGTGGCATCTGATATGCCGGCAAAAATCTCTGCCAATCGCTTCCAAGCCCTAAGCGACGAGGAAGATATGGTCCTGGGCGAGGTATCTTCGAGTGACGATGACGAGCCATGCTCCTCGAATACCGTCCATAACCGTGCTGAAAGGAAAGCAGGACCAAAACAACAGCTGAAAGGTGCTCACCAAACTGTACCAGTCGCCCCGAAATCAAGCCGTCACTCTAAGGTGCCTAGAATGATGTTTCCCAATGTGGTGAACTTCACAGCATTTCGCAGCGAGCTGGACGCCCTTGTGGGAGACTCCTATACAATCAAGGCCCTAAATTCGGGAGATTGCGCTGTTCAGTGCAACACCCCTGATAGCTACAGGCTGGTGGCCCGGCACTTTCTCGACAAAGGATCCCTATTTCATCACCATCAGCTACCGGAGGACCGACCCTACAAAATAGTCATGCGCAATATTCACCACGGAGTCCCATCGGAGGATATCATCGCAACCCTCCAGAACGAAGGACATAACGTTGTACGGATTTATACCCCGCGCAACAAGGCAACCTCTCTTCCTCTTAATATGAGGTTCATTGACCTCAAAAAGGCGGAGAACAACAATCAAGTAAAGGGCATACCGGTTGTCTGTAGGCACAGGGTAACATGGGAGAAACCCCGTAAGCAACCGGAGCCGATACAATGCCACAGGTGCCAAGGCTATGGTCATACCAAGGCATATTGTTCTCGGCACTATATATGCAGAGAATGTGGAGACAATCACCCCACTGCAGAGTGTAAGCTGGAACAGGACGAGGACAGATTCTGCTTTCACTGTGGCGGCCCCCATGCAGCCAACTTTAAAGGTTGCAAAAAGTACCTGCTAGAGGCTTCTAACCGTAAACACCAACGGAAGATCAATGAACCCTCTGTTTCTGGTCCTGCAAGAGGAGCACACCAACCCAGTCCACCAGCCCACATGTCTGAAAAGCCTTCATATGCGAATATTGTCAGAGGAAGTCAGCCCGTCGCCAAGCCTGCCGCTACTATCCCCCATGCAAGCGCTAACCTTGACTCCAAGCTGGAGCAGCTGTTTACTAGGCTTGACAGGATGATGTCACTAGTCGAAACGCTAATGCAACTGCTCCTGCAAACTCGCACCTCCCCTTCTGCTGCTCAAAATGGGTCCTCTTAAGGTAGCAGCTTGGAATGCCAATGGGGCCTCCTCGAAGACCAATGAGATTCTCGCCTTCATCGAGCTTCACGAAATTGACATCCTCCTGCTGTCGGAAACCCACTTCGTTTCCCGGTCCACCTTCAGAGTTCCTGGCTTTACCCTCCACACTGCCAACCACCCGGATGACAGTCAACGCGGAGGTGCGGCGATCCTTATCAGATCACTCATCTCCCATCAACCCTTCTCCACCCTGTCGGAAAATCACATCCAAGCAGTAGTTATCCAGCTGTAGGCAAGCAGGGGCACCTTTAACATTGCCTCAGTGTACTGCCCTCCTAACCTCACGTGGACGGAGGCTGACGTTGAGCTGATCATCGCTCAATTTGGCACAAAGTTCCTTGCGGCAGGTGATTGGAACGCAAAGCACAGATGGTGGGGGAACTACAGGATGTGCACTAGAGGCAGGGTGCTGTTCTCTGCTCTGGCGGGCGAAGGTATCGACATCGTTGCAACTGGAGAAGCTACTTGCTATCCCTTTCGAGCAGGTGCCACTCCAAGTGCCATCGATTTCGGGATCTCCAAAGGATTCAGACAGCAAGAAATCAATGTGCAAATACTGACAGAACTGTCATCTGACCATCTCCCCCTGCTGTTTGAGCTGGATGAAGACGCCCAGCTATTCAAAGGTGTCACAAAAATGCTGTCACCTACTGCAAATACTGTGGCCTTCAAGGAGCACATCGAGGCCACAGTAGATCTCAACATCCCCATTGACACCTGCAATAGTCTGGAAGCGTATGTAGATTACCTCGCAGCTACAATCGCGGAAGCAGCACGGAGCGCCACACCACCCCCACACCAAACTCGTCACACGACCGTAAGGAGGGCTCCCATCTTGAGCTTAGAGGCTAGGGAGCTGCTCTCCCACAAAAGGCGCCTCAGGAGACGGTACATCGCAACAGGAGATCCTAGCATCAAGCAGCTATACTCTAGCACCACTAACAGACTGCACCGCTTGCTAGCCAGGACCCGACGAGAAAATCTGGATACCCTGCTGGAGGGTACTGGACCGGATAACAACAGCAATTTTTCGTTATGGAGGCTCACAAGAGGAATCAAGAGACAGCCGTTGTTTCAATCACCCGTCCTGAGTCACAGTGGCCTCTGGCTCAAAACGGACGATGAAAAAGCGAGGGCATTTGCCTCGCACCTGACCTCCACCTTCATGCCCTTCAACCTAACAGATGACTCAAACCGCGTAGCCATCAATAATTTCCTGGACACTCCGACTGCACCGGCTCGCCCCATTAGACATACCACACCGCAGGAAGTCATGATGCAGCTGAAGGCGCTGCAAATTAAGAAAACCCCTGGCTACGATGGCATCGACAACCGTGCTGCGAAGTCTCTGCCACGCAAAGGAGTCCTAGCCTTAGTAAAAATATTTAATGCCATGCTAAGGCTAGGGCACTTTCCAAGGCAATGGAAGCGTGCACGTATCATCATGATACCTAAAGCCGGAAAGCCGCCAACGCAGATCGATGCATATCGCCCAATCAGCTTGCTATCAACTTTCTCCAAAATTTTTGAGAGAATACTCTTAGCCCGTCTGATGGAACTGCCGCAAGTAGTAAACTACTTGCCTCGACACCAATTTGGTTTCAGGAAGTCCCATGGCTGCCCTGAACAAGTACATCGACTGGTAAACCAGGTGACGCATGGCTTCGAGCACAAACTCTACACGGTCGGCGTCTTTCTAGATGTGAAGCAAGCGTTTGACAAGGTGTGGCATGAGGGCCTTCTATACAAGATGAAAGCTCTCCTTCCTGCTCCCTACTATGCCATCCTGAGATCCTTCACCTCTTATCGGACGTTCGACGTAGCAGTGCGTGATGCTCGGTCCAGCCTGAAAGAGATTCACGCAGGAGTTCCACAGGGAAGTGTTCTTGGGCCCTTTCTGTACACCCTGTACACTGCCGACCTGCCATCTCCCGCCAACAACACCGAGGTTTCCCCGGCTCAGCTGCTCCTGGCCACTTACGCCGATGACACCGCCATGTTGGCGTCTCATTCTTCACTGCAAACTGCCTCCAATGCAGTCCAGGAATGGCTGCATGCAATTGAAGAATGGACTGCCAAATGGAATGTGGCCATTAACTCCTCAAAGTCAGCCTGTGTAACTTTTTCCCTGCGGCCCGGAACTTGCACAGGTCTGACCTTCGATGGAAACCCCATCATCAATGTCACATCGCACTGCTACCTAGGAGTACACCTGGATCGGAGACTGACCTGGAGGGCCCACATCACGTCGGTCAAATCCAAGTCCCTGGCGAAGCTAAAAAAGCTCGACTGGCTCTTGCACTCTAGCAAGCTACAAATGAGCTCTAAGGCTCTTTTAATCAAAGCCATACTAGCTCCAACGTGGAGTTATGCCATCCAGGTGTGGGGAACTGCCGCCAAATCCCAGCTCAATAGGCTCCGAGTGGTCCAGTCGAGAGCTGCACGTCACGCATCTGGGCTCCCCTGGTACTTGACGAACAAGGTAATCGAAACAGATCTGAAAGTTACCCTTCTTGGGGATCAGATCAATTTTCATAGCAGCCGTTATGCCGACAGGCTTGTAGTCCACCCGAACCGACTGGCAAATATGCTTGTTAATCCCATCTCCCTCCGAAGGCTGAAGAGGGTACACCCCAGCGATCTCCCCACCCGGAGGATAATATAAATTAAGTAATTAATAACTAGATAAATCTTTCCCTCTGTACTAAATTAAGAAACCACTTGGTCTCATATACTTTTTATAAGCACATTAGGTTAAGTTCAGTGGAGTTGACTGAACGATTCCTTTTGAAACCCAAATAAAAATATACCGGCTCGATGGCGCCGTAAAAAAAGGTTTGAACAAATGTAAAAAAAAAAAGCTTGTGCTCGGCAAGTGCCTTATGAACAAGTTCAGTGGCAACACTCCCCGGAGACGCACGCGTTTTTGGTGCAGTGATACAGTTTTGTTTAACAAACTTACGGACAACTCCACAACTGTGGCACATCGTGTAATAAACGATAACATAAACAAATTAAGTGCTGGCAAATGAAAGTGTGGCGACTTTTATTAGCCAGCGTCGTTATTCTTTACTTGGTGAGGTGGCTCGGGCCTCACTAAAAAACTACACGAGGCGATCAGCTGGGAGAGCGTTAAGCTGTAAGAGCTTTAAGCCCTGGCTGGTTCGTGTCCACGGTACACTACTACTTACAAGGCGTGTTCTCTAAGCTCCATCTGGATCGTGTCTTGATACTCTGCTGCTAGAACTTTAAGATTCTAGCTGGTTCGAGTCGTCACCAAGCATTTTTGAAAATGGATAACGGTCCACAGCAAAAATCTATCGATTATGAGTCTATGAAGCTAATTGCTGGCGCGGGCCCAAAAGAGATACGGGAGCAAATGAAGAAGAGCTGGCAAAGTGAAGATCCAGCCTTCGCTACTACCAGTATTTCAAACTCTTACTGCAGTTCGACCTTCACACTGACCTCCACCAGCTCGACTATCCCGTCCGCGTGCATCTTCACCTCCTCCTTGAGCGGCAACGTATGCTCTACTGCTGCCAGTACAACTTACAACAGTGCATCTGTCAGCTCAATCGCGAAGTCACAATCTGCCACCGGCTGGCAGGATGTCTCCTTTAAATCAAGAAATGGAGGAATCAAAAAGAGAGCAGGCGCAGTCCTCTCCCCTAAAATGGTAAAAAAGGTGGCATCTGATATGCCGGCAAAAATCTCTGCCAATCGCTTCCAAGCCCTAAGCGACGAGGAAGATATGGTCCTGGGCGAGGTATCTTCGAGTGACGATGACGAGCCATGCTCCTCGAATACCGTCCATAACCGTGCTGAAAGGAAAGCAGGACCAAAACAACAGCTGAATGGTGCTCACCAAACTGTACCAGCCGCCCCGAAATCAAGCCGTCACTCTAAGGTGCCTAGAATGATGTTTCCCAATGTGGTGAACTTCACAGCATTTCGCAGCGAGCTGGACGCCCTTGTGGGAGACTCCTATACAATCAAGGCCCTAAATTCGGGAGATTGCGCTGTTCAGTGCAACACCCCTGATAGCTACAGGCTGGTGGCCCGGCACTTTCTCGACAAAGGATCCCTATTTCATCACCATCAGCTACCGGAGGACCGACCCTACAAAATAGTCATGCGCAATATTCACCACGGAGTCCCATCGGAGGATATCATCGCAACCCTCCAGAACGAAGGACATAACGTTGTACGGATTTATACCCCGCGCAACAAGGCAACCTCTCTTCCTCTTAATATGAGGTTCATTGACCTCAAAAAGGCGGAGAACAACAATCAAGTAAAGGGCATACCGGTTGTCTGTAGGCACAGGGTAACATGGGAGAAACCCCGTAAGCAACAGGAGCCGATACAATGCCACAGGTGCCAAGGCTATGGTCATACCAAGGCATATTGTTCTCGGCACTATATATGCAGAGAATGTGGAGACAATCACCCCACTGCAGAGTGTAAGCTGGAACAGGACGAGGACAGATTCTGCTTTCACTGTGGCGGCCCCCATGCAGCCAACTTTAAAGGTTGCAAAAAGTACCTGCTAGAGGCTTCTAACCGTAAACACCAACGGAAGATCAATGAACCCTCTGTTTCCTCCACTTAACAATAATGTCAAAATTATCTTTTTGAATTCGTGGAATTCGTTCAAACTTTTATTATTTGAAGTTTTTGCTAAAGCATCAAAAACTACTCTCAAGTTGGTCGTCAGGCTTGAATCTCTGATAACAGCCTGGTGTGGTAAAAAATACTTACCATCATTAGTTACTTTGACCATATGTCCTAACTCGATATATTCTTTCATAAATTTAGAATAATCAGCCTGAAGTTTTTTATTATTTTTCAATTTACTCTCCAATTTTATAAAACCAGCCATTGCTTGCTTCTTTGAATCTCCTAAGGTGACATCTTGTTTAAATGGGATAGACACAACGTATCGCCCATCTGCGTATTTTGTTGTGGTTTTAATGAAATTATCTTCGCATAATTCCGATTAAATGTAATTTTTTTCGATTTTAAAACTTCCCAATAGCGATTTAAATCTTTTAATTGTATCGTTGTAGCTACAAAAGGTGCAAAATTGTTTTTTATTGAAAATAATAGTTTTATGAGGTGGAAAAATAAAAATATTTTCCTTTGGATTTTGTACATCCAGAAACTATCCACCCGAAAACAGTTTTTTGACTAAAGAGACCGTCTATTCTTATATCTCCATTCTGCAGAATGTGAGTATATACGTGTGCTCCAATAATTAGATCAATACGACCAGGTTTATTAAAATCGGGGTCGACTTATTTAAAACTCTTAAATTTTTTCTGATCAACATTAATTGTGCTGACTGGACGCGCTTTCATGAGTTTTGGAAGAATGAGTGCTTCAATTTTCAAATTTTTTATTGAAATTAATGCTTTGTGCTTGGCGATGCACGTTCCTGTTGAAGATACTCCACTTATTTCCGTATGTGAACGAAATTTTTTAAATTTTAGAATCTGTGCAGACTCTTCTGAAATGATTGTGCTTTGAGAGCCGCTATCAATCAAAGCTCTTAATTTTTGGAAACCTCCATTTCCTGACTTCACTTGATTCAAAGCCATGGCTAACAAGGCTTGCCCTGTTGTTCTACACGTATTCACTTTTTCTGGATTATTACCTGTAAGGTGAAGTAACGTGTGGTGAGGTTTCCGACAAATCGAACAGAGCTGCTCGCTTGTAGATTTTTTATTAAACGGATGCTTCAGACATCTTAGGCAAATCCGATTTTTTCCTACCTAGTCAGACCGTTCTGCTGGATTCATTATTTTAAATTTATGGCATTGAATTAAATAATGACCCGGTAGTTTACAATATACACAATTGTCACTATAAATTTTGTGAATGTTCGTGTTAATAATTTTCTTTACAGGTTTAACTTCCTGTGAAAATGAAGATATTGAATCGAGCTTTTGCTCTAAAAAGTCCATAACATCTTTTGTTTTTTTGACATGACTTTCAAATAAGTTCAGCGACTCTATTAAATTTTCGAAGAATTATGTGACTAAAAATTGCATCCACATCTTCCGATAATTGTGCCTTTAATTTTATGATATATATAGACTCATTAATTGTGTCAATAAATGTTTTTATTTGTTTATTGGACTCCAAATTTAAACTTGGCATATCCATATCCATATCCATATGTTCATATGTTCAGAGAAAATTGGTCTTTTATTCCCATACAGCTTGGTTAAAAATTCCCAGGTTGCTTTATAATTTTCCCCAGAGCCAAGCAATAAATGAGTTCCCACATTCCTGGCCTCTTCTTTTAATGCTGATTTGAGGTAATTAAACTTGAGAGAAGGACTGAGATCCTCTCTCGTATGAATGAGTTCTGTGAGAGCTCATTAAAAAGATCCCATTCTTTGGAATCACCAAAAGAAAGTGGGTTTCTGAATTTTAGGCAGGGTTGGTAACTCCTCTGCCTTAACAACCGTCGACATTTCAGCTTTCTTAGCTGTTCCACAGAGTCGACTATTTATGGCTGTTAAAATATTTTGCTTGTCAAACTCAAGTTCACTAATTTCATCCTCAAATACCGAACTTTCAAAATAAATATGGTTAAATATTTTATTCCAAAGAACTTCTAATTTGTTTCTTTCGTATTTTAAGGAAATGTAGACTATTAGTATTGACGTCTCTTCCAGATATATTCTTACTTGCCCAACATTTCTACAGAATGCCTGCTCTACTTTTGAAGCGTTGTCACTCGACGTATCCTGCGACATACCCTGTGTCTCCTGCATACCCACTTTCTCAGGACTTGCTTTAGGGACTGGGTTATCTACGGAACTACCTTTATTCTTTTCATATTTTATCTTTATCTGTGTCAACGGCATCATTATTACATCATACTGCTTGGTGTTAAAATATTCATGATCGACAATGCCGATCTTTAGTAAATTGCTATGATTAGCAAAGAATAGTTTTTGCAGTTTTTCTACTTTAAAAAAGTGTTTCTCACTTAAAGTTGGTTTTATTTCCAACTTTCTTATTTCCAAAATAATTTCGGACTCCTTTTTTTAGACACTATCGTTTTTTCTGATCATAATTATCTTTTTTTTTTTTAATATTAAAGTAAAATTAAAAAAAAAATTTAGCTTATCTTTTGGCGATGGCGATGCGTTCCTGAGTTTTGTCGTTGGCGATGCGTCGTTGGCATGTTCCTGGTTTTTCCTTCTCTCTAGTTGACGTCGATGCTAACGATGATTTTGTGTATTAGGCACTTAGGCACTCTTTTTTGTGCACTTTTTAATTAATAATCTTCTCATAATAATGCTCCTATGGCATTTATTGAATGCTTTTATTGCATTTTTTACTTGCTGATGTACAGGCTCTCAAATCGATTTGTTCGATTTGCGCCATATTGTACGGCAATAACCGAAGATAAAATTTTAGTTGTCTGTTAAAATAACACACCGCGTATCCGGGAAGTTTTTCAAAAAATTAGGAAACGACTCGACCCTCACCTTTTTTGACTTCCCCGGACTGAATACCTTCCTGAAGAGCTTCCTTGGCATGACATCCTACTATAGAAAGTTTATTCGCGATTATGCAAAAATCTCCGGACCTTTGACCAATTTGACCCGCGGATAATCCGCTCGCATTAAGGCGAATCAATCTAAAGAGATCCCAGTCGAGCTTGACGACACGGCTCTGCAAGCTTTCGATGGCCTTAAAACAATTTTATCCTCTTCAGAAGTGAACGCTTTTCCAGATTTCGACAAGGCATTCCATTTGACCACGGATGCGTCTAACTATGTTCTGGGAGCTGTATTGTCCCAAGACATTGAGGGAAAAGATTGCCCCATAGCTTATATCTCGCGCACTCTGTCCAAAGCGGAGGAAAACTATGCCACTATAGAAAAAGAGATATTTGCTATAGTCTGGTCATTGTACAACCTCAGGTTCTATTTTTGTGGCGCTGCATCGGTTAAGGTTTATACAGACCATCAACCTTTGACGTTTGCGTTAGGGAGTAGGAATTTCAATGCCAAACTAAAACGTTGGAAAGCGAGAATAGAGGAGTACAATTGTGCCGGTAAATCGAACGTCGTTGCTGACGCCTTGTCCCGTATAGTACCGATGAATAATTACTTTAAATGGTGCCGTTCGGACACTGGGTCAGCTACTGAAGAGTCTCCACCATAGCGCAGACGAAGACGCATCACACTTGCTACCTCACGTGGAAGTACCCATTAACGTCTACCGGAATCAACTAGTTTTTAGCCCCGTTCGAAATACTTGTGCACGCAACCCCACAGGGGCTTCGAACGCCATCTTATTCCTGTCGGTACTGGTCGTTAGTTAGTCGTTACCCTGGGTAAAAACGCCGCATTCAGCACGGGAGCCGGAGGTCTAGTTAGAACCAGCACTAACGCTAAAAGTCAGTCTTCGACTTACTCCTGATCACGCACCTACTGCAAAATCTCCGCTAACTATTGTAAAATCTCGAACTTAAGTTTTGTGAAATAAAAATTAGAACGTACTACCAAGCTGTGACTATTCACTTCCTTGGGAGAACCGAGCCGACGATCTACTAGAACATCTGGGATGTTCTTCTTACTTACTAGGTGAGCTATGCGGCTACGAGAGCCGCACCAACCAACTTAACTTATATAAATTAACAAGACCGTTTATTTTAAGTAAAGGATCTTAATTTGATTTATTTATTATATTTCGGCAAAGTAACTTTATTTGTTTTTATTCATTGTACTTGACAATTGGAGAACAAAATTAAAACTGAAATTTAGGGCCAACTCCGTCGGACCACGAAGCCGCCGCTGCCGCTGGAAAGTCGGCTGAATGTTGAGTCAGCGTCTGCAACGGGCAGTCCGGCAGCTTACGCGTGCGAGTCTCTGGTTTCGGCTGCAACGTTGTCACGACGGCATCCGGCGTAACAGCGTTGTCAGCAAACTTAAGCTTGCGCGTGTTAACTCCTCCCCTACTAGTTTGAAACGCGTCTTCGGGTTTCTTCTTTCTCATTCTGCGCTGGTACAATTTCCAGGTGCCCAGGAGGAGTAGGAATAGGGCGATGAGTGCCAAGCCGCCATATGATCGTGAAGATAATCCTGTTCTAAGATCCCCGATATGGCGGAGATTCTTCATGGTAAGGTCATGTAGGAATGGGAGGCTCAGATGTTCTCTAAAAAGGGTGACGTTGACCACGGTTGACGTGGATACAGCAGGTTTCTTCTTCAGGATGCCTCGGTGGTTCACGTAACGGGTGTCATTCAGTGAGACGTAATCGTCGTAAGTCGCGAGGAAGGTTCCCGCGATTATCTGTTTGTGTCCAGTGCTGTCCACTACATTAATGGTCGCGTTGTTTATTACTGCAATGCCCTCTCCGATTACTATCACGGGCGCCAGGTGACCGGGGCGTGTGGCACAGTGTGCGACGGCTCCAGATACCAGTTGCTGCGCGCATGAAGTATTTTGTAGTCTTCTGCAGAAAGTGGTGCTCACAGTAGCAGCGCAGTCACGTACAGCGTAGGTCCTTGTTCCGCAGTCGGCCACCGTATTACCCTCTTCTAGATCTAATATTACGTTATTATGCTGGACAGGAAGAATATCTATTTTTTTACAGCTTAACAGAGGTTTTGGATATTTGATCAGAAAGTACAATAATTCAGAATTTTGAAAAGCTTTTATATGAGAGACCTCTAAAAGGTCGGTTATACTAATATTGGTGAGTTGTTCATTTAATAATTCTTTAATGTCGATGCTGTCTAGTATAAGGGGGCTGATTAAATTTATTTTTGCGAGTGTAACAGTAAGGATTAAGTCCTCAAGGTTAGTAATTATCATTCTATTCTTTGCCAAAATAGTTGCATAAAAATGTTCGACCTCTGCATCTGGTTTCAAAATGTTATTGATGGCCCTTGAAACGTCATTGAGTCTTGTTTGGAATTTAGTGTTGATCTCTATCTGCCTGCTTTCGGATTCTATTAACTGATTTTGTTTGAATTTTATTTGTTCCCAGTCATCAAAATCTGGGGTTCCTGCAATTGCCTTAAGGGCACTGCCTATCATGTTAATGCTACGTGCTTGTCGGTGATGAACGGTCAAGGAAGTTATTAAGGTGGCTATGTGCTGTACGTCCGTTTTCAATACCTGTCTCATATGATCTTTGGGTAGTTTGTCTATTAGTTTCCATGTCTCGTCGATGTAAGTTTCGAAAGATGTCAGGTTCGTCGTGTGTCCCAAGTAAGTGTACGCGTCCCAGATTGTTACGTCTCCGTCAACTATAGGTATGTAGTCCGCGTGGGAGTAGTCGTTGAGTCTCAATGTCGCTTCGGTCAAGGTCATGGTTGCTATTATTAAACTGAAAAGATATAACCTAAAAAATGTAATTAGTTAAAAATGATTTTCCAAACGTTAAAAGCCTATTTAAGATTGTCCTTATGGACCACCCTCCCTTTAATAAGAACCGTCGTACCTAGGTCTGCTTCCACTATGCCTTCTGTGAATAGGGGTGATAGTTTATTTCCTAATCGTTTATTGTTTTTTATCCAAACCCGATCGCCTACCAGATATGACTTATAGACTCTTTTTATATTCATTTGGTCAAGTGTCTTTTGCTGAGCTGACGCGATTTTTTCTTTGATCTGGACTGTACTATCTTTGGAGGCTGCGTGAATTATGTCTATGGGTCTCTCGTTTGTCACCGAATGGATTGACCTGTTGTACTTTATAGTTGCAAGGAGAATGTTTTCGACAGTGTCCTCTACCTGTGTTTCCAACTTATAAGAGCGTGCTATATCCCCAAGAGTGCCGTGGAACCGCTCGACTTGTCCATTAGAGAGACTATGCAAGGGTGGGGCGTTTGAAATCACGATGCCAAAGTTATTGTTGAGCATTGATTTAATGGTTTCTGAGTTCAAGGATTTCTCATTGTCGCAGTAAATTCCCTTTGTTTTGGGGAACATGTTCAAAAGTTGCAAAAGTGGAGCTTTTATATCCACAATTGCACGAGACCGTATAGGTTGTACTACTGCAAACTTGGAAAACTTATCGATGCAGGTTAGAAAATATTTACCGGCAGTGGAGTAAACATCTATATGCAACATTTCTCCGGCGAACGACGGTATCGGGGTTTTCCCTATTTCCTGTTTTCTTGGGTGCCGATCATGTTTACTCATAGTACAGATTCTACAGTTTGCAGCTATTTCTGAGGTTAAGTGACCCATTTTTGGAAAAAAGTAGTCCCTAAGTATTTGTTTCGCATTTTCTTGCGCTGCTCTGTGCGCGCGATTATGTTCGGCTGTCGCAATTTCCCTCTGTTCCGTTGGGTTTACAATATCTGTTACCAAGTTCTTGCAAAATCTAAAGGTGGTGGAAGGGAATGCCGCGACTAATCCGTGTTGGATGAAAGCCAGTATGGGTAGCTCGCAATGAATTGCGTTGACTACGTCAGCGTTTACCGCATCTTTAATGCTTTGCAATAATGTGCTGCGGTCAGAGAAATGTAGTATGTGACGAGTTTTTGTCTTAAACAAAATAAGCGTCTTCTGATGGGGAATTGTTCCTTCTTCCAAAATAATTTGGTTCCGGAAACAGTTCACCGGCTTTTCTGTGGCTTCAATGGTATACGTGAGGGATTCTTCGCTGTGGATGGTGGCGACATCCGAGTCCACTGAGTCCTCTAGTGCATTGACATTTTGGCGAGACAGGGCGTCTGCTACCAAATTCTCCTTTCCGGGTTTATAAATTATGTTCGCGTTGTGCTCATCAATAAAGGCTTTCCAACGCTTTATTTTTGCATTCGGGTTTTTGTCCGATACCGAAAAGGTTAATGGCTGGTGATCTGTATAAATGTTAAGATTCTTAACACCATACAAGTAATTTCTGAGGTTCTTAAGTGCCCATACGATGGCGAGAAGCTCACGCTCATTTGTGGCAAAATTTACCTCATTACCCCGCAGTGTTCGCGATATCATCGTTATCGGGCGGCCGTCTTGAGACAGTACCGCTCCCAGTCCGTAGCCAGACGCATCTGTTGTGAGGTCAAAAGGCTTTTTGTAATTTGGGTAGGACAACATTACATCTTCGGAGGCCAGTATGTTTTTTAGCCTATCGAAGGCTTCATATTGCTCTGGTGACAACTCGATTATCACCTTTCTTGAGTAGTTGGCACTTACTTTGCCATTTTCGCCTTTCAAGATATCTGTTAGGGGCCTTGCGATGTTGGCAAAGCCCGCTATGAAGCAGCTATAGTATCGTGCTAGACCTAAAAATGACCTAAGAGCGAATAGTGTTTTTGGTGGGGGAAAGTCCTTAATAGCCTTAATTTTATCGGGCGAGGACTGAATCCCGCCTCTGCACACTGTAAATCCCAAATATTCCACGCTTTTCTTGAAAAACTTGGATTTTTCTTGAGACACCCGCATGCCTGCGTCCCTAAGGTTTTTCAAGACCCACTCAATGTCTCTGACGTGGTCTTCTTTGGACTTGGAGAAAATTATTACGTCGTCGACGTAAACATAACATATCCTACCAATTTGTTCGCGAAGCACATCATCAATGGCTCGTTGAAAAATACTTGGGGCATTTTTTAGCCCGAAGGGGAGTCTACAAAACTCGTACTTCCCGCTGTTGACAGAGAACGCTGTCTTTTTCCTGTCTCTTTCAACCAATTCGATCTGGTGAAACCCTGACTTGAGGTCCAGCGTAGTAAAATACTGAGCCTCGCCCAAATTTGACAATATAGTCGAAATGGATGGGATAGGGTATTTGTCGTCGGTTGTCTTATGATTTAGTTTCCTAAAATCAATAACCAGGCGCTTTTGTTTGTGACCCGCTTCATCGATGCTTTTTTTGTCGACGACCCATATCGGGTTATTGTAAGGAGACTTTGACGGTCGTATTATGCCGTTCGCTAGAAGTTGTTTAACTTCTGCATTGACAAAGTCAGACACGCCCTTTGGATACGGATACAGTTTTGAGTAAACTGGTTCGTCATCCGTTGGTATGGTGGCAACCGTATTTATGTTGTACGGTAGGGACTCATTAACGTCCGCAAATGCCTTTACCATTTTTTTTATCATACTATCAAAAGTGAGTCTGATAGCAGGAGGGACATCTGCGTCATTAATTTGGATATGGTTCACCTGTTGACATTTGGTGAACTCGATTTTTTCTATCCCATGGTCATGTTTAATGACGTTGTTTGTCAGATCTATTTGAGCATTGACCTGTTTTAAGAGGTCAAGGCCAATAATGCCATCAAAGTCATTAAGTGACTCTAGCATGAAAAAATAGGACTTTACATCGAAAAGGTGGATGAGGCATTTCTGCTCGATCTTAGTGTGCCCATGAATTGATTTGACTTGAAAAGGGCTGTCAACTGACACCCAATGTGCCAGTTCGGGAAGGGGTTTTATATAATTTTTTGAGGCCCCTGTGTCTATCAGAAGTCTGATAATTCGCCCTGCAACCGTTCGTCTTATGAACGGAAGCAGGGAGCTTCCGCTAAAAAATTACAGCTTTCGGCTCCGGACAAATCGTCCTCAACCTGTGTCGTTTCATGCTGTGACCGTGACTCGTAGTCACCGCTACTATCTTCTTGGGGTAGATGATTCAGGTTTTGTTGGGTCCTCATGGACTGATCGACGTAAATGTGATTGTTCCTGTAGCCCTGTGCGGGTTGCCTATAGCGCGAGGAGGGATCCACCTCCATTGGCTCCGGGACTCGCCCCTGGAACTTTTGGTTGTTAAAGCGCTGTTTTGTGCTATTTGGGTTTTGCTGGTCATTTCTATCTTTTTGGTTCTTTTGGAAGTAGGGATTCCTGTTTTGAGGATTTTCTTCCTTTGCCTGTTGGGCGTTCTGACGCCAGTTCTGAGACTTTTGCGAATTTTGTTTTTGGGGTTTTTCCTCAAGGTGTTTTGCAAAATTTGCTGCGAAAATGCCTCTTTCGTTGCTTGATTCGGCCTCTTGAGCTAGAGCTAAGGCTGAGGGGAGGTCTATGGGCTGCGCCGGGAAGACCGCCCACTTCAAAGATTTTTTTAATCCTGAGACGAAAACGTGAAGCGCGTCGTTTCTAAATTTTTCGTTTAATATAGCTGCTGCGACGGGGTCGTGCGTCATTAGTGTTTTATTTGTCAATAGTGTGAGTTTTTTTTCGACTTCGTCGAAATATTGTATTAGTGGCAAGTTGCCCTGCTGAAGCGTGCTTAGTTGCTGTTGGATTACGTGAACCGGTGTCTTGTCCGCGTATGTGAAATCTAACCTAGCAATAATGGCTTTAAAATTCAACACTGTGTTGAATGAGGCCAGCACAGCATCTGCTGGTCCCCTTACTTTGTTTCTGATTATAGCTACTGCCTGGTAGTGTCTTGAGGTGCCGTTGTATGGCTCGAAGACTTTATAGGCTGCGGAAGCGGCTTGCCTCCACGAAACGTAGTTTTCTATCTTTCCGTCAAACTCGGGGATGGATTTTGCTACATCTAAGGGCTCGTCGCAGCGGGTCCCTGACACTATTTCAATTTCTTGAAAAATTTCTATCTGTGGTGCAGAAACTCTAGCCTTACTAAGCTGGTTTGTCAGTGAGGCTATCCTCTCTTCAAATAAGCGGCCTTGTTCCTCAAGGGCTGCCTGCACCTTTGCCTCCATCCGGGCAACCTGTTCAGTATTCATTTTTTTTGATTGCTCTAAAGTCCGCTCTAAGTATGAGGGTATTAGTTCGTCGCCACTACTGTCGTCCGCCCTTTCTTGGTATTTCCCCGGACACAACATAAAAGATTCAAATCGTTTCGGAATTAATTTTTTTGTTTAGGCTTATAGAGGTTCTTCAGCACTCTATTGCAACAGGCAGAAATTTACTTAAGTTTGTTTTAAAAAACACTGAAATCTCACACTAGACAGCAATGAGTATTTTATTTACTTTATTTTAAATAAAAATGAACATCTCACTTACATTTTTTTTGACATGAAATTCTAACTCCGATCAAGAGGTGGGGTGGCCGCTGCGATATGCTGTTTCCCGCCGGCCGCTCGTATTGTTGATTTAATTCGTTCAGCTCTTTTGGCTGGGGGTCTTAATTTTTTGTATTCGTGTATTGTGAGTGCGTATTTTTTGCACTATTTTTGCACTATTTTTTTTGCGGTTTTTTTTTTTTCCACAAAATTTGTTTTGTTTTTTTTTTTTTTGTTCACTTTGAATCGTACCGCAACTCTTTGCGTTAGCTCGAAGAGTTATTTCAGTTAGATAATAGAGTAACTGTTCACTTGTTGATTTGGTTATTCACTTTATTAAACCGTACCGGGACTCTTTGCGTTAGCTCGAAGAGTTATTTCGGTTAGATAATAGAGTAACTGGGTTATTTTCCGTTTGGGCGCCAATTAACAAGACCGTTTATTTTAAGTAAAGGATCTTAATTTGATTTATTTATTATATTTCGGCAAAGTAACTTTATTTGTTTTTATTCATTGTACTTGACAATTGGAGAACAAAATTAAAACTGAAATTTAGGGCCAACTCCGTCGGACCACGAAGCCGCCGCTGCCGCTGGAAAGTCGGCTGAATGTTGAGTCAGCGTCTGCAACGGGCAGTCCGGCAGCTTACGCGTGCGAGTCTCTGGTTTCGGCTGCAACGTTGTCACGACGGCATCCGGCGTAACAGCGTTGTCAGCAAACTTAAGCTTGCGCGTGTTAACTTATATACCTATTTCATTCTTAACAATATAAAAAAAATATTTAAATAAATCTTTTATTATCAACATAATAGTTATCACATAACAATAAATATTAATATTAAATATTAAATATTAAACATTAATATTAATTAAACGAAATATATACTAACTATTATATCACTTAATACAACATTTTTCTTTTTAATAAAATAATAAATGAAAAAAAAAAAAAAACGTTTATATTATAATAAAATAACTTCACTGTATTACGTTATTTTTCAAAAGAAGAGAGATGTAGTATGCAAGTTAACAACTGATAGAGCTACGAAATATTTATGTCAGCAGCTATATAATTTACATTTATAAACACCCTAGCAAAAGTAGCTTTGGATAAACAATGCTGATGCGCCCCAACTGAGTTCAGCGCTCCGCGCTAAGAACGATCAGCAGCGGCAATCGGACACCCAGAATTCTGGGCTACCGAACTGTGCTGCATAAATGCTGAGTCGGCTTGCCGACCATAAGCTTATGGCGTGATGCATTGGAGCTAGGGTAAATTCATATTTTCCATATTCTTTGTATTCAGTTCTAAGCGAGCACTTTAGAAATAAAGACACAGCTACTCCGGTGACTTGCCGTAAAATATATTTCATTTGATTTAATTTATCCACGCTGAGCCCGAAGGCCAGTGTCCAGCAAAGGGGGCAAAGTCACGCCCTCCACCATAATCTACGTAAGAAGACATTCCGCCTGGGTAACACCAGGACCAGGGGACAAACCATCTTCGTAGATCCGAACACGGGACCAGGGGATCATCTTAGTGAAACCTATCTACCGGGACCATCCGTAAAGGAGGAATACTGGATTATAGGATTAACATAATTTGCATATATCGCGGTTTGGTACCGGGTACTTGGGTACACACTGTTCAAGCTGTAACATTTGGCAACACTGTAGTTAAGTAAACATAAAAGCCTGACCATAAGGCTGACGAAAATGGCTGGCAAAATGTATGTGAAGTGCAAGTGTCAGCAAATTCCCATGATCGAAGCACACAGGCGTTTGTACACGATCTGGATGCGTATGCTCTTTGTAGTTATGCAAAATTCATTGCTAAAGCCTGGGTATTGCAAGAGAGTTTGTTCCATCAGTTTTTATTTAGTTACATACTTTTCAACGAATCAGTATACCCTTTTACATTAAGAGTAACGGGTATAATTATCATTTTTTCTTATGGTGAAATTTCAGGTTATACGCTATAGCCTTCATTCCTTGCAAAGAGTTAGATACTATTTTGAGACCAAACGGTAATCCGTAAAACTGTATGAACAGTTGCTTGTCGAGATGGAATTTGTGTATCTTGAATTGTTTTTGAGTTCGAATTGGAGAAGACCTGACATTAGGTCGAGAAATATAAATTATTTAACTCAACTCAGTTGATTCAAAATATCATCAATTGTAAATTGGTCTTCGTAGAGCACTGTTGATAAATTTGCCCACATTTTGAAAAGTCTTTCCAACAATTACTGGCGGCAGTTTATTTATAATGGCTTGAATCGTAGTTTTATCCTGTACCACGTATAGCTATATTTTCATATTTTCCCTTTGCAAGGTCGACCAATTAATTCAGGTACTGCACTAGATACATCTCTAATGTACGCCATTATGGTGTATACATTTTCAATGATGTTTCCTGTGTTTTCTTTGGTGGTTATTACTGCTGGTATCAACAGATCCTGCAGTTCTTCCTGTTTTATTTCTACTTGGGAGTCTCTCTCTAACCTCTATTGTAATAGGAGTGTTTAATATTGTTGGGAGTGATATATTTAGACCATATGGTCCTTTTACTTATATTATTAATTTATTAAAAAGTTTTATAAAAAACTTTGGAGCTACAATACCCTGGTTTTTACCTAACGTTCCTTTCGCTCCATTGATAAATACTGTAATCAATAATCATTCTTTTGCAGGATAGATGTTAACTCGAAAAGAAGCGATCACGCGAATAATTCCTCGGCTGGGCACTAGCCCTAGTGGTGTAGGTCTTTTCTATTTCTTTCGGCTGCCTAACTCATTATTAATTTTAAAACCAGATCGCGTGAAATGGACAAGCTCATATTAAAAAGGTTTTATGTATATTTTGTCTATTGAATAGAAATAGAAAATTTACCGTAAAAATATAATATATTAGATCATAAAAATCCTCTATTGAGTTCGCTGATGATAATAAAAAGACGTTTCTAATAGCGGCCAAAATAAATATGTAGTGATTTGTACTATTCAATATTTATTTTTACTGTTTTCTTTTATTTTCGGATCGCTTTAAAACTTCGTCTAAGACGTCCGTAGCAATACTAAATTCAGCTTTGTAAAGATGTACGTGCGGACTGTGCATTCATAGAGCTCCACAAGTAGTGGTTCTTATATTCTGAAAATAAAGGGAAAACAAAAAATCCACTATAGGCTTCGTGGCTAATTATGGCGGCCACATTCTCCCCCCGTTGAACTGCGATCTATTCGGGCGTACTTATCTCCATCGGCATGTAGTTGCTTGTTGTGGATTAGGTGGGGGTGGCTTTTGTTGCAGCCGTTGATACCACTATAATGTTCGGGAACGAATCCAAAGAAGGGTCGGATAGTTTTTGGAGTCAGAGCGTCTGCTCTGTTAGAGTCACTTTATTAGAATGTTTCTGGTGCGCTCGTCTTGGGCTGAGCTGTCCCGTACATATAATTCTTATTCTATATACATATTCATAAGCATGCTGAAGGCATGCATATACATATACATATGTGTGCAGAAAGCATACATATGTTATGTATGGCCTGACCACTTGAGCTGCAAAGTGCACGCTCAGCATTCCCACGCTCCGCGATCGGCTTATGTATAAGCGTTAGATCGTATTACTTGAACGCTGGAATACTTGTGTAATTGTTGGTGGTCTTTTTGGGTACTTGAATGTTATGTTTATTATGACAAAGAGTCATAGTGTTTTGAAGCTAAGTTGTACCCATTAATTTAGTATATTTATAGGGTAGATATGCTACACCTCCCTTTTTAAAAAAAATGACGTAATACATGTAGTCATTTAGTTCTGAATATTAATATTGTGTTCGAAAGAACAAATTTTTTTTTTGTTAATATTTCTTATTAATTATTAGCAATGTTTTGGCTCAAAGCATTTTTGTGTAATGACAGAATAATAAAAAAATTTATGTAAAATTACGTTTTTTTTTTTTGTGTTTTATGTTTATTTTTCTTAGAAGGAAAAAGAAAAAATTTTTTTTTTTTTTTTTTTTTTTTTTTTTTTGTTTGGTTTTGTTTGTTTTTTTTTTTGTTTTGGTTGATCAGACCTTTTCTTAAGTGAATGAAACGTTTCATTGATTATATATTTTTAGTCTATCCTTATGTACTTTTTGTTTCTTTTGCTTTGTATCTCTAATTACTATGTTATCCCTGTCTTCTATGGTTTCTACAGTATAAGGACCTAAATATACTGGATCTAACTTATGACCTGATTCGTTCCTTAGTATAACTTTATCTCCTATTTTTAATTGAAAATCTGAAGTTTTCTTATCATATAGTTGTTTTCTATAAGACTTAGCTTTTTCTAACATAAGTCTAGCCCTTTTATATGCTATTTCTAATCTAAATTTTATTTCCTTCGAGTAGTCCTCTACATTATACAGTGGTTCTATTCTATCTGTTTTATTAAAATTTGCGAATTGCCTTGGTAATCTTCCAAAGACTAGTTCATATGGACAGTAATCATGCATGACTGATGGTGTTGTGTTGAAACAATATGTAAAATATTGTATCCAAGCGTCCCAATCAGTTTTATCTGCAGAGATGTATGAACGAATGTATTCATTGAATGTTCTATGACTTCGTTCTATTGTCCCTAAGGTTTGGTGATGATATGCGGTAGATGTTAGGTTTTCTATCTTCATGTATTTGCACATATCTAAAATTACTTTATTTTTATACTCGGTACCCATGTCCGAAATGAACGTCTTCATTGGACCGTACTTTAGTATAAAATTTTCGAATATAGCTTTCGCGACAGTATTTGCGCTTTTGTTTGCAACCGGTATGGTTACTAGATACTTCGTTAAATCACATATGAGTGTGACGATGTATGTGTTGCCATATTCTGATTTCGGTAGTGGACCAACTGTGTCCACTATCACTATATCAAATGCATTTGTTGGGGTTTCTGTGTGAGTCATTGGAGTCTTTGTATGTGTCGTTGTTTTTGACATTTGGCATTTATGACATCTACGTATGTACTCTTTAATATGACGGGTCATATTTTTCCAATAATAGTGTCTTTTTATTTTTGCTAGCGTTCTTGTAATGCCTGTATGACCTCCTTGAGTTGGATTGTCATGATATGTAGACAGTATTGATTGTATCTCTTTTTCAGTTTTTATAATGGTCACCGGCTGGAGTAGCGCTACTCTTAATGATTTCAATTTTATATTGCCCATATTTTTGAAAATATCTATTGAAATGGTTTCAAAGATTTTTTCGCTCGGTGCCAATTTGAGTTGGCTGATTTTTAGTATACCGGCTTGCATTTCAAGCCTTTGAAAGAACTGACCTAAATCAAAAATTCCATTGGTATATAAATCGTCAACATCAATTCTTGCAATAACTTTATTTCCTCGTTTTAGTAAACAAATAGATTCAGTTATTCGCAAGGTCACTACTTTTCGTACTTCATCATTTGTTATGACTTCATGTACGTTGGGCTTAGATACATTTTGGATACTTTGCCTAGGCAATAGTTCCTTATTTGTTACAGTACAGTTTTTACCTTGTCTACTTTGTTGCCTGGTAGTGACTTTCAGGACTTTATGTTGCATGTCTTTGAGTTCTGTTATGTTTATACGCGAGAGTGCGTCTGCTACAAAATTATTTTTCCCCTTTAGGTATTCTACAGTGAAGTCGTATTCTTCAAGCTCTAACCGCATGCGAGTTAATTTAGAACTGGGATTAGTCATAGAAAATAGGTACGTTAATGGTCTGTGGTCCGTTTTAATGGTGAAATGTTTGCCATAAATGTATGGTCTAAAATGGGTAATTGCCCAATGAATTGCCGCTAGCTCTTGTTCCGTTGTACTTTTATTGCTTTCTCCTTTTGTAAATGAACGTGATGCATAAGCTATTGGGAGCTGAATCCCGTTACGGTTCTGAGTTAGAACCGCTCCGCAAGCTTGTTTACTAGCATCCGTTATAATGCAAAATTCTTTGCGAAAATCAGGATATTGTAATAATGTGGGGTGCATAAGATTTTCTTTAAGGTATTCGAATGCGTTCTGGCATTCGCTTGACCATTCAAAAGGGACATTCTTTTTACATAATCTAGTTATGTGCCGTGAATAGTCGGCGAAGTTCCTTATAAATCGACGATAATAGTTCCAGAATGCTAGAAATCGTCTTGCGCTGTCCGCATCATGAGGGACAGGATAATTTTTGATGACGTCATATTTCTTGTCATCTGGCAATACTCCTTTGTCTGTGCATTTGTGACCTAGGAATGTCACTTCGTGCATGAAAAATGAACATTTTTCTGGATGCAACTTTAGGTTATATTTCCTACATACATTAAAAACGTCAGTTAAGTTTTTAATCATGTGTTTTTCGGAACATCCTATCACCATTAAGTCATCCATATAAAGGAATGCCTGAGAGGGTTCTAAACCCGAGAATGATATAGTCATCATCCTCTGAAATGAATTTGGTGCTATTTTAAGACCAAATGGTAATCGCGTGAAGCGATATGAGCCATTGCTCGTTGAAAAAGATGTTATATTCCTTGAGTTTTCCTCAAGTTCTATTTGGTGGAAACCTGACATCAAGTCAAGGCATGAAAAATATTTAGCTCGACCTAGTTGATCTAGAATGTCATCAATTCTAGGGAGTGGAAATTTGTCAGAAAGTAGCTTTTTATTTATTTGACGATAGTCAATTACTAATCGCCATTTCTTCTCTTGTGAATTTGGTAATGATTTTTTCGGAACTAACAAGAGTGGGCTGTTATACTCAGATACAGACGGTTCGACGATTTTGTCGTTAATTAATTTTTCTACTTGTTTTTGGATTTCTTCAATATGACTATGCGGGCTTCTGTAGTTTTTTATATAAATGGGTTCATCATCTTTAAGTCTTAATGTTTGTTTCTAAAAATTGTTTGTTGACATTGGTTCGGTTTCCAGTCCGAACACATCACTATACTGTGTGCATAATTCAGTTAATTGATTTTTAAATTGGTCTGGAAAATTTTTCTTTAGTTTTAAAAGTACTTGTTCGTTTCTATTTTCAGTGTTGGTATTATGAATGTCATAATCTTTTAAATTTTCATACTGGATTTTGTTTACTTTGACCAATTGGTCGAAATTAGTTGTATTTAGAAGTCGAATGTATACATGTTTGGATGCTGCTATTGTATTTGCAACATAAATCCCATTGTGTATTTCCTGATTAGGAACAAATATGTAATCACTTACAGCATTAATATCTATTTTCCGAATAACTTGTGATCTGGCTGGCAGAAGAACTGTATTGTTGCCAGCGCTATATGTTATCGGGACATATATTGGATAATTTAAATTTTGGGGTCTAATGATAAACCAGTCTTCACTTGGTTTGAAATCTAGTTGACAATTGAATTTCTTTATAAAATCAATGCCTATTATTCCATCACATGGTATAGCAAAATTTGGGTCTACCAAATGAAATTCATGTGGAATAAGATATTTTGTTGATTGGAGTTCTATTGAGGTTGTTCCTCGAGACTTTATCACACCTTGGCCTATGCCTTCGATGTTTATTATTTTTTCATTTCGAATTTTGAAGTTATCAGAATTTACTTTCAAAAGTGAGATATCTGCACCAGTATCTATGAGAAATGTTAGTTTATTTTCAGTTGAATGATTATGGAAAGTTACGAATATATTAAGACTATAA
Organism: Drosophila orena; assembly: GCA_005876975.1. Classification (NCBI taxonomy): domain Eukaryota; kingdom Metazoa; phylum Arthropoda; class Insecta; order Diptera; family Drosophilidae; genus Drosophila; species Drosophila orena. Next base: position 139,409 of record VCKV01000342.1, on the reverse strand, counting down.
TTGATGGAATGAACTTTTACATTTATTGGTTGTTTCCTAAAGGGTTCTGTGAGTTTTCCGACGTACTTTGCGCGATTCTCACATTGCTATTATTATTATTACCCTGGTTGTAGTTTCCGCGGCCTCTCCCTTGGTTTTGGCCTCGTCTACCTCCACGGTTATTATAGTTATTATTATTGTTGTTATTGCTGCTTCGGTTGTAATTGTTGTGGAAGTTATTTCTTCCACGTTTATAACCTCGGCCTCCTCTATTATTATTATTTGCACCTCGTCGATAATAGAGTACAGTGTTACTTTGACCTGTTATCTCTGTGCAACTGTTTACAAATTTGGAGATGGCATCATTCATGTTTGTGAATGTGCCTGCTTGCATGATAAGTTTTACCTTATCAATGGAGCAATTCTGTGTCATTGCTTTTACAGCTGTTGTAGTGCTGTATTTATTTGCTAAGGACTGGCTGAGACCTTCACTGATATAGGCACCTTCGAGGGCCTTTGTCAGTTTCTCCACCTCTTGGGTGTATTGGTTAGCCGTTTTATTTCTCTGCTGTAGATTGAGAAGTTTGGCAGATATCACTTCTACCGATTCTCCTTTTACTGCACTAGACGGTTGGGTAATGATTGCAGCAATTGTCTCCTCATTACTTATAAGGTTTCTTACATGTCCTTTAAGTTTAGTCTTTACCAAGGTTTATTAAGGTTTATCGCTGTCGTTTCATGTGTGCTCTTTAAACTGTCTAGTAGATCTAGAGCATCCAAAAAACTCTGTAGATTTTCTGGTTTACCATCAAACTCTGGTATCAGAGATGTGGCTAGCCTGATAAATTCTGTCACTGTCTGTGCCATTTCAGAAATTGTTTTTGTTTCAGATTTAGACTCAATTTGGTCGCTTTCTTCTAGTGCTTCAATGTCACTATCGGATTCAGTGCCGCTTGATTGAACAGATTCGTCTAGTTCTTTGAGCTGGTCTGGGTTGAATTCAACCAGTTGTTTAAGACTTTCTGGTACATCTATCAGAATATGCCTTCTTTTTGTGATATTATTTAATCTTGTGTTTAGGGATTTTATAACCTTTAAACATTTGTTATTATGTTCAGATGTGAGTCTATTTGCATATTTATTCACTAATGTAACTATATTATTATATTCTCCTACTACTATCTCTATATGATTTTTCAAGGTTTCAGCTTTTATTACTGCATCTTTATTGATACATTTATAAGATTTATCAAACCTGTAGCGAAATTCGTCTATTTATATCGCTATTTTACTCCATTCCATTCTTGTCGTTAAAAAAAAGTTTGTATGAAGCTTTCTTCTAATCTATTTTTTTTTTAAATCTGGTCTGAACGATTTGCTCTATTTATATAACGTCTTTTGATGATTTTGTTATGCTTAACATAAATTGTAAGCATAAATTGTAGAATTAGCACTATTGTAATGATCAGCAATAAGATCCACAACGCATTTATATCGTCTGTGTGATCTATAACTTTTACGTTATTAACTACGTTGGCAGTATTGTCTTTTGCCTCACTAGAATCGCTAAACCATACCATTTTTAGTTTATATTCAATGAAACGTTTTTGAAAGAAAAAGTGAGATTTTCTATTTATGAGTTTTTCTTATTATTATTATATTTATTTCTTCTTCCAGAAAATCAAAAATAAAAATTTTTACGTTTACTGAAGATAAGAATTGTTATACTCTGTCATTTTAAAAAAAAATTTTGAGACGTGGAAATATTAGATGTTAATAAATGTGGTTGGCTCACATGTTTGTTTACAATAATAAAAAAAATTGTCCAACCGCATTGTTAGTAAAAAGCCTAACAGATATTAGTGTTTTTCAAGCAGCGGTTTCCCGCCTCGGCTTGGATTTAGGAATTCAAATTAAGGCAAATTGGGTCATTGGCATTTATTTATGCAGCCCGTTTGCGTTGTTTCGCAAAGCTTGCGAAAGCTTGTTTTCGATGTCTTCCAGACGCTCTTTGTAGCGTTGCCGGGACGTCTCGTCTCTGGCCAACTGGGTCTTTACCCTTTTTCCGGAGCGTTTGTGCTTCTTTAGTTCCTTCCTTTCCTGCCTTGCCCGGTACTCAGCTATTGTGAGTGGGCGTGGTCCATCTGCAGGGTTTTGCTGCAGAGCTTCCTCCAACGTTGGCAAGTCCCTTTGTATCGTAGGCTGCGCGTTTGAGAATTGTACCTCCTCTGCCATTCAAGTACACTTGGGCAACATTTCAAATTTGTATCGGCTATTTGGTTGGCAAGGTGGCAAGGCATTTATTATCAGGCGGAGGCGAGACTCAGTCTCAAATCCTGATGTCTTTAAGTCCTCGAGTCCTGATGTCCTCGGGTCCTGTCACGGTCGCCATATAATGTTCGGGAACGAATCCAAAGAAGGGTCGGATAGTTTTTGGAGTCAGAGCGTCTGCTCTGTTAGAGTCACTTTATTAGAATGTTTCTGGTGCGCTCGTCTTGGGCTGAGCTGACGCGTACATATAATTCTTATTCTATATACATATTCATAAGCATGCTGAAGGCATGCATATACATATACATATGTGTGCAGAAAGCATACATATGTTATGTATGGCCTGACCACTTGAGCTGCAAAGTGCACGCTCAGCATTCCCACGCTCCGCGATCGGCTTATGTATAAGTGTTAGATCGTATTACTTGAGCGCTGGAATACTTGTGTAATTGTTGGTGGTCTTTTTGGGTACTTGAATGTTATGTTTATTATGACAAAGAGTCATAGTGTTTTGAAGCTAAGTTTTACCCATTAATTTAGTATATTTATAGGGTAGATATGCTACACCACACACTCTTCTCAAAGAGCACTGTCTGCGGTGCAGAATCAGGCAGTTAGAGCACTGCTTATTGATGCGTATGAGCTTGCACTTTAGGTTCCGCGCTGTGCCAGGCTGCACTCTTTGGCGTGTAGGTGTCTGACTCACATCTCTCCGTATGGTTATATAGGCTGGCGCTCTTCGTATTGTAGAAAAACATTGTGACCTGATTCGCTGCCTTAGCGATTTCATATAATCACTCTCTGAAGATCTGCATGGAGGATTCTTTGCCGTCATTGGAATATATCGCCCATTGTGGCTTTAGTTGGATGGGCAGCATGTACACCAGCTCTTGCACGAGCATCGGGTTGCTTATATGATCCTTTGGTTCACAAGCTTTCATCGTCGAGTAAATATTCCCTAGCTTATTCCAGTTTATCCCTGGGTGGCGGAAGTTGTTTAACCTTGTTCAGTACTGACTGAAGGACTTTTTGATGATTTCCGGCACCATGGCCAGCAGCATCAACTGGCTATGGACAATGTTTTTACTTTTACTTTTTTGCTCGCCTGCACGCAGATTATGTTTTCGGCGTGAGTATAGCCGGCGATCTCAATATTCGTCTGGAAACTGCAAAAAAAACAATGGCCAGTTTTGGGAGTTGCCGTCGAAGGTGGGCGGTTTTCTGGAAATCGCTGGGCGAGAAGCTTCCAAAGCAGTTCTAAGGTGTAGGGCTAACTATCCTTTAAAGAAATAATGTACTTAGTTTGATTTTGGAATTAAAACGCGTCGGACGCGTCCGTAAAACGCTCGATACGTGAAATAAAAAAACCTACATTAAGCGTATGAGGGAGAGCGGCAGCAGAGAAACAAAAACACATCTACAGGCAGCACCATCTTTTTCCTTTGTGTTAAGACATTTGTCTGATATTGAGTTAAAGACCTGCTAAATAAATTCAGAAAACTTAGAAGCTCAGAAAATCAGTGCTCTCTCAACATGGCAATGACCAACGAACAATTTAAAGCTATCATTAAGGCCGCAGTCCCAAGCGACCTCGCTATCCGAGACCAAACATTTAATTAAAAGCTACAAGATATTAAAGAACACTTAGGTAGCGTAAATATCGAAGGTAGGGTCGAAATTAGGATAAACGTCGAAGTCCCTGCCGGAATTCGAGGACAAAAATGATAAATAAGTTTCGTGGCGCGAAGGTGCATGAAAAGTACGAAAGTAAGCACTACAAAGCCTTCATTATAATGAGGGACAAAATAAAAGATCCAGTGAAATGGTTTTCTCATCATTTGATACTCCCCTGATCTATAGGGCCAAGCTCTGATAGAACAGAAAATGTCAACACTCCGCCAAGGATATTTGGCTCTGCTTTAATACTAGAAGAGCTAGAGAAAAACTGACTACTCATGAACAGGACCAATAACGGCTACTGTTACTGTTTACACTGGCACAAATGCGGAGGTATATTCCTCATTCACATATGAGACAGATACTAGACCCGGACTTGCGACATATAAGGACTCTCATAGCAACAGTGAATGTTCATCATAGGCATGCTAAAATTATCAATTTGTTAGGCACCGCGTTATAATTTGTAGCGTGTACCCCGGAATTCGACAACTCCGCGATTTTAGACACCAACGATTTGAAAAATATAATCAATGAACACTCTACAAATATTACTATAATAGACCTACTGGGAGTTGACCACTTTCTGGAGCCAAAACCCAGTTACCTGCCTACGCAAATCGGCGCGGCACCGCAAAGCTCTTCTAGATAGCCACAGCAGCCGACAGTGTATAATGTAGTGGTACTGCTGCTGATTGTTTTCTTCCGGTTGAAATAGGCATCGGTTGAAGAGGGTTTCGGAGTTTCAGTGCACTATGCTACGCTCTGCGCTTAGCTCGCCGTTTATGGGGTCGGAGTTGTTCTTGCCCTATGTTCTCCATTACTCACCATTTTTATAAAAAGTAAGTGCACTTTCTGACCCTACTCTAATTTAATTCCAAACAAGCAAAATATCACAAGAATTATCCCCGAACAGGGATAATAATTCTTTATCCTGATCAAGAATATATATACTGTTACATACTTTTCAACGAATCTAGTATACCCTTTTACTCTACGAGTAACGGGTATAATAATATGGGTTGGTTCGGATCTGACGATAGCCAGACCAAAGACATTATGGCTCATGTGGCAATAATGTATAAATAATAGATCACACAGATTATATTTAATCCACTTATTAATTATCCACCGTGTAAACTTTGCTTAACTTGTATTACCGATATATGTTAACCACAATAAAATTATAAAAAGACGTATATGAGCCATGCAAACGAACTAGAAAATATTTAAAATCCGCTAATATGTTTAATAGAAAAAGATAAATAGCTATAGTAGAGTTCCCCGAATATCAGATACCCGTTACTCAGCTAGTGGAAGTGCAAACGATAAATTTCAAAATTTTCTGGAATATCAGTAGAAATTTGGAAAAAAAAACGTAACAATTTTATAAGTGTGGGCGTAAGAGTTTTTTTTACAATTTACAAGAAATATAAAAAAGTGAAAAAATATCAGATTTTTCAAAAGTGTGGGTGTAGAGTGGGCGTGGCAAGATTTGGAAACAGATTTGCACTGCGTCTATGTCTTTGGAAGCTGCATGCCTAATATCAACATTCTATCTTTTGTAGTTCGTGAGATCGAGGCGTTCTTACAGACATTCGGACAGACGGACATGTCCAGATCGACTCGGCTATTGATCCTGATCAAGAATATATATACTTCATATGGTCGGAAACTTTTCCCTCTGCCTGTTAAATAGTTTTTAACGAATCTAGTATAGCATTTTACTCTACGAGTAACGGGTATAACAAGAGAGAATGCTATAGTCGAGTTCCCCGACTATCATATACCCGTTACTCAGCTAGTGGAAGTGCGAACGAGAAATTTCAACATTATCTGAAATCTGTAGTAATTGGGGAAAAAAAGGAAATTAAAAACAACTTAAATTAATTTTAAAGTGTGGGCGTGAACATTTAGTGCAAAAAGTTTTTTGGCAAACATATAGAAATTTATAAGATATATATTAAATAATACAAAATATCACAACCTTTTTCCGTTTTGGGAGGATTGTGGGTGTTCGAGTGGGTGTTCGAGTGGGCGTACCAAAAAGCTTTTTTGGCAAACCAATGGATTTTACAAGATATATAAAAACAATGAAAAAATTTCAAAATTCCTGAAATTGTGGACGTGGCAGTTTTATGCGGTTTGTGTGCGTTAGAGTGGACGTGGAAAAAAGTTTTTTGGCAAATCTATAGAAATTTACAAAATATCTACAAAAATGAATAATGTGTGGGCGTGACAGTTTTGGACGGTTTGTGGGCGTTAGAATGGGCATGGGAAAACAATTAGGGCAAGTCGATAGAAATTTACAGCACTAATAAAAAAATGAAAAAATATCACAAAGTTTTTCAAAAAGTTGGCTTGTGGACGGAAGAGTTGTCTACGTTTGGAAACGAACTTGCACTGCAAGCTGCGTGCTTAGTCTCAGCACTCTAGCTTTTGTAGTTCCTGAGATCGAGGCGTTCATACGGACAGACGATCTAGCGGATGGACCGGCAGACGGACATGGCCAGTTCGACTCGGCTATTAATCGTGATCAAGAATATAAGTATTTTATATGGTCGAAAACGTTTCCTTCTGCCTGTTACATACTCTACGAGTAACGTGTATAACAAAGAAATATTAAATATTATCAAAATTACTATTTAAACTAAATTAATAAATAAAATAAATATGATCAAAACAAAATAAATTAAGAAACAAAATCAAGAGACTAATGCCAAAATGTCTTTGTTCATATTAAGGTCAATACAGGCATTGAGCCAATTTCGCACGTTCGTTAGTGGGAAGGAATTTGAAGGAGCTTACACTTACTTCGAAACACCAGCATGCCCTTTATTCCACTGCTCATAAATTAAAAAAACTAATAGTTTTGTTATCATTACCATACGTGACTATGTAATGAAATCACTGAGGTTAATATCTATGTAGGGACAACAACGATATTATTATTCCGCCTACATCGTCAACATATGTAATTTGTAGAGATATACAAAATTGGCAGAAAATAATAAAGATCTGAATGAGGCAAAAAACGACATTTAACAAGTCGTACAAATGTCTCAGCCAAAATAGACAATTAGTACAAAAAGAAACTATAAACAGGCATGCTCGCATATTGGTAAAATGCTTTAATGAAGAACCCCATAACAGAAGATTCCCAGACAGAAAAAATTTGACACAAGCAGCAAAACTTTTCAATAGACTTCGAGAATATCTGCTATTGATTAAACGAATATGAAACCTTATATATAAGTTATTGCCCTATAAGTTATTGTTATTGATATTTCAACATCATTTCTGGGTAAACACAAGTGCCCAAAATGCTGACCAAAGGTCTGCAATCTTTCCGCTGTCAACGACCAGCTAAAAGTGCGATCATCTGCACTTCTCCGCCGCGTAGCCGCTGACGACCACTGATTCGCTGCCGACGCCTGCTGCGACGCTACCGACGCCCACACTTGATTGCTAGGGACTTAGGGAAATATTTTGTATCTTAGCTTTAGTTTCAATGAACAATTACAATAAACGGTCGCTTGCGATCTACAAAATAAAAATCAATAAATTGTAATTATTTGCTGGCGCCCGAACAGGGACCAGCGAATAACGCGCACGACAGACAAAATTCTAAGTCGCGAAGCGAAATAAAATTTTGCAAAAAATTCTTTGGTCAAATTAGTGCCGAAGAAACTCCCGTGAGTTAATAAAAAATTCGCGGTCGGCATTTATAAAAAAAAAAAACTTTTGTTTTCCGGAAGAGGAAAATATTCAACGGCAGAATATTGCCCATCGGTGGATCACATTTGCACAAGGCAAAAAGGATGATCTTCACCCAGCCAGGAGGAGTGACCACAGCAATTTTATTGTAAGACAAGAAAGAAATATTTTTTTTTATAAAATTTATTTTAAGATTTAAAAATTTAATACACTTGTACTTTAACATTTCATCGACCCCAGATCAGTTTCGACAGTACATTTAAATTTTAAATTTCCCTTTTAATTTACTTACGGTGTGAAAAATATAATTCAAGCTCGAACAGCTCGAATGATTTAAATTGCCAAGATCATAACACTCGTGCCTTTTTGTTTTGTTTAAGTTCGTTCTGTGTAAGTGTTGTCCGAGTTAAAAGCCAATATGGCAAACCCCAATAATCTAATAAGACCACCGGATTCTCAGTTCAAATGAAAGACCGGTACCCGTAGAAAGACCCGACCTGCCTGTACCACGTATAGCTATATTTTCATATTTTCCCTTTGCAAGGTCGACCAATTAATTCAGGTACTGCACTAGATACATCTCTAATGTACGCCATTATGGCGGATACATTTTCAATGATGTTTCCCGTGTCTTCTTTGTAGGTTTTATTACTGCTGATATGAACAGATCCTGCAGATCTTCCTGTTTTATTTCTACTTGGGAGTCTCTTAACGATTCCGTTGACCTATCTTCTCTCTAACCTCTATTGTAATAGGAGTGTTTAATATTGTTGGGAGTGATATATTTAAACCATAGGTCCTTTTACATATATTATTAATTTATTAAAAAGTTTTATAAAAAACTTTGGAGCTACAATACCCTGGCTTTTACCTAACGTTCCTTTCGCTCCATTGATTAATACTGTAACCAATAATCATTCTTTTGCAGGATAGATGTTAACTCGAAAAGAAGCGATCACGCGAATAATTCCTCGGCTGGGCTAGTAGACTAGTGGTGTAGGTCTTTTCTATTTCTTTCGGCTGCCTAACTCATTATTAATTTTAAAACCAGATCGCGTGAAATGGACAAGCTCATATTAAAAAGGTTTTATGTATATTTTGTCTATTGAATAGAAATTGAAAATTTACCGTAAAAATATAATATATTAGATCAAAAAAATCCACTATTGAGTTCGCTGATGATAATAAAAAGACGTATCTAATAGCGGCCAAAATAAATATGTAGTGATTTGTACTATTCAATATTTATTTTCACTGTTTTCTTTTATTTTCGGATCGCTTTAAAACTTCGTCTAAGACGTCCGTAGCAATACTAAATTCAGCTTTGTAAAGATGTACGTGCGGACTGTGCATTCATAAAGCTCCACAAGTAGTGGTTCTTATATTCTGAAAATAAAAGGAAAACAAAAAATCCACTATAGGCTTCGTGGCTTATTATGGCGGCCACATTCTCCCCCCGGTGAACTGCGATCTATTCGGGCGTACTTATCTCCATCGGCATGTAGTTGCTTGTTGTTCAACTCTATGGATTAGGTGGTGGTTGCAGCCGTTGATACCACACACTCTTCTCAAAGAGCACTGTCTGCGGTGCAGAATCAGGCAGTTAGAGCACTGCTTATTGATGCGTATGAGCTTGCACTTTAGGTTCCGCGCTGTGCCAGGCTGCACTCTTTGGCGTGTAGGTGTCTGACTCACATCTCTCCGTATGGTTATATAGGCTGGCGCTCTTCGTATTGTAGAAAAACATTGTGACCTGATTCGCTGCCTTAGCGATTTCATATAATCACTTCATGAAGATCTGCACGGAGGATTCTTTGCCGTCATTGGAATATATCGCCCATTGTGGCTTTAGTTGGATGGGCAGCATGTACACCAGCTCTTGCACGAGCATCGGGCTGCTTATATGATCCTTTAGTTCACAAGCTTTCATCGTCGAGTAAATATTCCCTACGCCCAAAGCGTATTCGATGAGTGAATCCAGTTTATCCCTGGGTGGCGGAAGTTGTTTAACCTTGTTCAGTACTGACTGAAGGACTTTTTAATGATTTCTGGCACCATGGCCAGCAGCATTAACTGGCTATGGACAATGTTTTTACTTTTCCTTTTTTGCTCGCCTGCACGCAGATTATGTTTTCGGCGTGAGTATAGCCGGCGATCTCAATATTCGTCTGGAAACTGCAAAAAAAACAATGGCCAGTTTTGGGAGTTGCCGTCGAAGGTGGGCGGTTTTCTGGAAATCGCTGGGCGAGAAGCTTCCAAAGCAGTTCTAAGGTGTAGGGCTAACTATCCTTTAAAGTACTTAGTTTGATTTTGGAATTAAAACGCGTCGGACGCGTCCGTAAAACGCTCGATACGTGAAATAAAAAAACCTACATTAAGCGTATGAGGGAGAACGGCAGCAGAGAAACAAAAACACATCTACAGGCAGCACCATCTTTTTCCTTTGTGTTAAGACATTTGTCTGATATTGAGTTAAAGACCTGCTAAATAAATTCAGAAAACTTAGAAGCTCAGAAAATCAGTGCTCTCTCAACATGGCAATGACCAACGAACAATTTAAAGCTATCATTAAGGCCGCAGTCCCAAGCGACCTCGCTATCCGAGACCAAACATTTAATTAAAAGCTACAAGATATTAAAGAACACTTAGGTAGCGTAAATATCGAAGGTAGGGTCGAAATTAGGATAAACGTCGAAGTCCCTGCCGGAATTCGAGGACAAAAATGATAAATAAGTTTCGTGGCGCGAAGGTGCATGAAAAGTACGAAAGTAAGCACTACAAAGCCTTCATTATAAATGAGGGACAAAATAAAAGATCCAGTGAAATGGTTTTCTCATCATTTGATACTCCCCTGATCTATAGGGCCAAGCTCTGATAGAACAGAAAATGTCAACACTCCGCCAAGGATATTTGGCTCTGCTTTAATACTAGAAGAGCTAGAGAAAAACTGACTACTCATGAACAGGACCAATAACGGCTACTGTTACTGTTTACACTGGCACAAATGCGGAGGTATATTCCTCATTCACATATGAGACAGATACTAGACCCGGACTTGCGAGATATAAGGACTCTCATAGCAACAGTGAATGTTCATCATAGGCATGCTAAAATTATCAATTTGTTAGGCACCGCGTTATAATTTGTAGCGTGTACCCCGGAATTCGACAACTCCGCGATTTTAGACACCAACGATTTGAAAAATATAATCAATGAACACTCTACAAATATTACTATAATAGACCTACTGGGAGTTGACCACTTTCTGGAGCCAAAACCCAGTTACCTGCCTACGCAAATCGGCGCGGCACCGCAAAGCTCTTCTAGATAGCCACAGCAGCCGACAGTGTATAATGTAGTGGTACTGCTGCTGATTGTTTTCTTCCGGTTGAAATAGGCATCGGTTGAAGAGGGTTTCGGAGTTTCAGTGCACTATGCTACGCTCTGCGCTTAGCTCGCCGTTTATGGGGTCGGAGTTGTTCTTGCCCTATGTTCTCCATTACTCACCATTTTTATAAAAAGTAAGTGCACTTTCTGACCCTACTCTAATTTAATTCCAAACAAGCAAAATATCACAAGAATTATCCCCGAACAGGGATAATAATTCTTTATCCTGATCAAGAATATATATACTGTTACATACTTTTCAACGAATCTAGTATATCCTTTTACTCTACGAGTAACGGGTATAATAATATGGGTTGGTTCGGATCTGACGATAGCCAGACCAAAGACATTATGGCTCATGTGGCAATCCACTTATTAATTATCCACCGTGTAAACTTTGCTTAGGTTTGTATTACCGATATATGTTAACCACAATAAAATTATAAAAAGACGTATATGAGCCATGCAAACGAACTAGAAAATATTTAAAATCCGCTAATATGTTTAATAGAAAAAGATAAATAGCTATAGTAGAGTTCCCCGAATATCAGATACCCGTTACTCAGCTAGTGGAAGTGCAAACGATAAATTTCAAAATTATCTGGAATATCAGTAGAAATTTGGAAAAAAAAACGTAACAATTTTATAAGTGTGGGCGTAAGAGTTTTTTTTACAATTTACAAGATATATAAAAAAGTGAAAAAATATCAGGTTTTTCAAAAGTGTGGGTGTAGAGTGGGCGTGGCAAGATTTGGAAACAGATTTGCACTGCGTCTATGTCTTTGGAAGCTGCATGCCTAATATCAACATTCTATCTTTTGTAGTTCGTGAGATCGAGGCGTTCTTACAGACATTCGGACAGACGGACATGTCCAGATCGACTCGGCTATTGATCCTGATCAAGAATATATATACTTCATATGGTCGGAAACTTTTCCCTCTGCCTGTTAAATAGTTTTTAACGAATCTAGTATAGCATTTTACTCTACGAGTAACGGGTATAACAAGAGAGAATGCTATAGTCGAGTTCCCCGACAATCATATACCCGTTACTCAGCTAGTGGAAGTGCGAACGAGAAATTTCAACATTATCTGAAATCTGTAGTAATTGGGGAAAAAAAGGAAATTAAAAACAACTTAAATTAATTTTAAAGTGTGGGCGTGAACATTTAGTGCAAAAAGTTTTTTGGCAAGCATATAGAAATTTACAAGATATATAAAATAATATATAAAATTAAGAAACAAAATCAAGAGACTAATGCCAAAATGTCTTTGTTCATATTAAGGTCAATACAGGCATTGAGCCAATTTCGCACGTTCGTTAGTGGGAAGGAATTTGAAGGAGCTTACACTTACTTCGAAACACCAGCATGCCCTTTATTCCACTACGTGACTATTAATGAAATCAAGGTTAATATCTATGTAGGGACAACAACGATATTATTATTCCGCCTACATCGTCAACATATGTAATTTGTAGAGATATACAAAATTGGCAGAAAATAATAAAAGATCTGAATGAGGCAAAAACGACATTTGACAAGTCGTACAAATGTCTCAGCCAAAATAGACAATTAGTACAAAAAGAAACTATAAACAGGCATGCTCGCATATTGGTAAAATGCTTTAATGAAGAACCCCATAACAGAAGATTCCCAGACAGAAAAAAATTTGACACAAGCAGCAGATCCTGCAGATCTTCCTGTTTTATTTCTACTTGGGAGTCTCTTAACGATTCCGTTGACCTATCTTCTCTCTAACCTCTATTGTAATAGGAGTGTTTAATATTGTTGGGAGTGATATATTTAGACCATATGGTCCTTTTACATATATTATTAATTTATTAAAAAGTTTTATAAAAAACTTTGGAGCTACAATACCCTGGCTTTTACCTAACGTTCCTTTCGCCCATTGATTAATACTGTAACCAATAATCATTCTTTTGCAGGATAGATGTTAACTCGAAAAGAAGCGATCACGCGAATAATTCCTCGGCTGGGCTAGTAGACTAGTGGTGTAGGTCTTTTCTATTTCTTTCGGCTGCCTAACTCATTATTAATTTTAAAACCAGATCGCGTGAAATGGACAAGCTCATATTAAAAAGGTTTTATGTATATTTTGTCTATTGAATAGAAATTGAAAATTTACCGTAAAAATATAATATATTTGATCAAAAAAATCCACTATTGAGTTCGCTGATGATAATAAAAAGACGTATCTAATAGCGGCCAAAATAAATATGTAGTGATTTGTACTATTCAATATTTATTTTCACTGTTTTCTTTTATTTTCGGATCGCTTTAAAACTTCGTCTAAGACGTCCGTAGCAATACTAAATTCAGCTTTGTAAAGATGTACGTGCGGACTGTGCATTCATAAAGCTCCACAAGTAGTGGTTCTTATATTCTAATAAAAGGAAAACAAAAAATCCACTATAGGCTTCGTGGCTTATTATGGCGGCCACATTCTCCCCCCGGTGAACTGCGATCTATTCGGGCGTACTTATCTCCATCGGCATGTAGTTGCTTGTTGTTCAACTCTATGGATTAGGTGGTGGTTGCAGCCGTTGATACCACACACTCTTCTCAAAGAGCACTGTCTGCGGTGCAGAATCAGGCAGTTAGAGCACTGCTTATTGATGCGTATGAGCTTGCACTTTAGGTTCCGCGCTGTGCCAGGCTGCACTCTTTGGCGTGTAGGTGTCTGACTCACATCTCTCCGTATGGTTATATAGGCTGGCGCTCTTCGTATTGTAGAAAAACATTGTGACCTGATTCGCTGCCTTAGCGATTTCATATAATCACTTCATGAAGATCTGCACGGAGGATTCTTTGCCGTCATTGGAATATATCGCCCATTGTGGCTTTAGTTGGATGGGCAGCATGTACAGCAGCTCTTGCACGAGCATGGGCTGCTTATATGATCCTTTAGTTCACAAGCTTTCATCGTCGAGTAAATATTCCCTACGCCCAAAGCGTATTCGATGAGTGAATCCAGTGGGTGGCGGAAGTTGTTTAACCTTGTTCAGTACTGACTGAAGGACTTTTTAATGATTTCTGGCACCATGGCCAGCAGCATTAACTGGCTATGGACAATGTTTTTTACTTTTCCTTTTTTGCTCGCCTGCACGCAGATTATGTTTTCGGCGTGAGTATAGCCGGCGATCTCAATATTCGTCTGGAAACTGCAAAAAAAAACAATGGCCAGTTTTGGGAGTTGCCGTCGAAGGTGGGCGGTTTTCTGGAAATCGCTGGGCGAGAAGTTTCCAAAGCAGTTCTAAGGTGTATGGCTAACTATCCTTTAAAGAAATAATGTACTTAGTTTGATTTTGGAATTAAAACGCGTCGGACGCGTCCGTAAAACGCTCGATACGTGAAATAAAAAAACCTACATTAAGCGTATGAGGGAGCGGCAGCAGAGAAACAAAAACACATCTACAGGCAGCACCATCTTTTTCCTTTGTGTTAAGACATTTGTCTGATATTGAGTTAAAGACCTGCTAAATAAATTCAGAAAACTTAGAAGCTCAGAAAATCAGTGCTCTCTCAACATGGCAATGACCAACGAACAATTTAAAGCTATCATTAAGGCCGCAGTCCCAAGCGACCTCGCTATCCGAGACCAAACATTTAATTAAAAGCTACAAGATATTAAAGAACACTTAGGTAGCGTAAATATCGAAGGTAGGGTCGAAATTAGGATAAACGTCGAAGTCCCTGCCGGAATTCGAGGACAAAAATGATAAATAAGTTTCGTGGCGCGAAGGTGCATGAAAAGTACGAAAGTAAGCACTACAAAGCCTTCATTATAATGAGGGACAAAATAAAAGATCCAGTGAAATGTTTTTCTCATCATTTGATACTCCCCTGATCTATAGGGCCAAGCTCTGATAGAACAGAAAATGTCAACACTCCGCCAAGGATATTTGGCTCTGCTTTAATACTAGAAGAGCTAGAGAAAAACTGACTACTCATGAACAGGACCAATAACGGCTACTGTTACTGTTTACACTGGCACAAATGTGGAGGTATATTCCTCATTCACATATGAGACAGATACTAGACCCGGACTTGCGACATATAAGGACTCTCATAGCAACAGTGAATGTTCATCATAGGCATGCTAAAATTATCAATTTGTTAGGCACCGCGTTATAATTTGTAGCGTGTACCCCGGAATTCGACAACTCCGCGATTTTAGACACCAACGATTTGAAAAATATAATCAATGAACACTCTACAAATATTACTATAATAGACCTACTGGGAGTTGACCACTTTCTGGAGCCAAAACCCAGTTACCTGCCTACGCAAATCGGCGCGGCACCGCAAAGCTCTTCTAGATAGCCACAGCAGCCGACAGTGTATAATGTAGTGGTACTGCTGCTGATTGTTTTCTTCCGGTTGAAAGGCATCGGTTGAAGAGGGTTTCGGAGTTTCAGTGCACTATGCTACGCTCTGCGCTTAGCTCGCCGTTTATGGGGTCGGAGTTGTTCTTGCCCTATGTTCTCCATTACTCACCATTTTTATAAAAAGTAAGTGCACTTTCTGACCCTACTCTAATTTAATTCCAAACAAGCAAAATATCACAAGAATTATCCCCGAACAGGGATAATAATTCTTTATCCTGATCAAGAATATATATACTGTTACATACTTTTCAACGAATCTAGTATACCCTTTTACTCTACGAGTAACGGGTATAATAATATGGGTTGGTTCGGATCTGACGATAGCCAGACCAAAGACATTATGGCTCATGTGGCAATCCACTTATTAATTATCCACCGTGTAAACTTTGCTTAGGTTGTATTACCGATATATGTTAACCACAATAAAATTATAAAAAGACGTATATGAGCCATGCAAACGAACTAGAAAATATTTAAAATCCGCTAATATGTTTAATATAGTAGAGTTCCCCGAATATCAGATACCCGTTACTCAGCTAGTGGAAGTGCAAACGATAAATTTCAAAATTATCTGGAATATCAGTAGAAATTTGGAAAAAAAAACGTAACAATTTTATAAGTGTGGGCGTAAGAGTTTTTTTTACAATTTACAAGATATATAAAAAAGTGAAAAAATATCAGGTTTTTCAAAAGTGTGGGTGTAGAGTGGGCGTGGCAAGATTTGGAAACAGATTTGCACTGCGTCTATGTCTTTGGAAGCTGCATGCCTAATATCAACATTCTATCTTTTGTAGTTCGTGAGATCGAGGCGTTCTTACAGACATTCGGACAGACGGACATGTCCAGATCGACTCGGCTATTGATCCTGATCAAGAATATATATACTTCATATGGTCGGAAACTTTTCCCTCTGCCTGTTAAATAGTTTTTAACGAATCTAGTATAGCATTTTACTCTACGAGTAACGGGTATAATATAACAAGAAAGAATGCTATAGTCGAGTTCCCCGACTATCATATACCCGTTACTCAGCTAGTGGAAGTGCGAACGAGAAATTTCAACATTATCTGAAATCTGTAGTAATTGGGGAAAAAAAAGGAAATTAAAAACAACTTAAATTAATTTTAAAGTGTGGGCGTGAACATTTAGTGCAAAAAGTTTTTTGGCAAGCATATAGAAATTTACAAGATATATAAAATAATACAAAATATCACAACCTTTTTCCGTTTTGGGAGGATTGTGGGTGTTCGAGTGGGCGTACCAAAAAGTTTTCTTTGGCAAACCTATGGATTTTACAAGATATATAAAAACAATGAAAAAATTTCAAAATTCCTGAAATTGTGGACGTGGCAGTTTTATGCGGTGTGTGCGTTAGAGTGGACGTGGAAAAAAGTTTTTTGGCAAATCTATAGAAATTTACAAAATATCTACAAAAATGAAGAATGTGTGGGCGTGACAGTTTTGGGCGGCTTGTGGCGTTAGAATGGGCATGGGAAAACAATTAGGGCAAGTCGATAGAAATTTACAGCACTAATAAAAAAATGAAAAATATCACAAAGTTTTTCAAAAAGTTGGCTTGTGGACGGAAGAGTTGTCTACGTTTGGAAACGAACTTGCACAGCGTATATGTCTCTGCAAGCTGCGTGCTTAGTCTCAACACTCTAGCTTTTGTAGTTCCTGAGATCGAGGCGTTCATACGGACAGACGATCTACCGGATGGACCGGCAGACGGACATGGCCAGTTCGACTCGGCTATTAATCGTGATCAAGAATATAAGTATTTTATATGGTCGAAAACGTTTCCTTCTGCCTGTTACATACTCTACGAGTAACGTGTATAACAAAGAAATATTAAATATTATCAAAATTACTATTTAAACTAAATTAATAAATAAAATATTATATGATCAAAACAAAATAAATTAAGAAACAAAATCAAGAGACTAATGCCAAAATGTCTTTGTTCATATTAAGGTCAATACAGGCATTGAGCCAATTTCGCACGTTCGTTAGTGGGAAGGAATTTGAAGGAGCTTACACTTACTTCGAAACACCAGCATGCCCTTTATTCCACTGCTCATAAATTAAAAAAACTAATAGTTTTGTTATCATTACCATACGTGACTATTAATGAAATCACTGAGTTTAATATCTATGTAGGGACAACAACGATATTATTATTCCGCCTACATCGTCAACATATGTAATTTGTAGAAATATATATATAAATATAAAATTGGCAGAAAATAATAAAAGATCTGAATGAGGCAAAAACGACATTTGACAAGTCGTACAAATGTCTCAGCCAAAATAGACAATTAGTACAAAAAGAAACTATAAACAGGCATGCTCGCATATTGGTAAAATGCTTTAATGAAGAACCCCATAACAGAAGATTCCCAGACAGAAAAAATTTGACACAAGCAGCAAAACTTTTCAATAGACTTCGAGAATATCTGCTATTGATTAAACGATGAAACCTTATATATAAGTTATTGCCCTATAAGTTATTGTTATTGATATTTCAACATCATTTCTGGGTAAACACAAGTGCCCAAAATGCTGACCAAAGGTCTGCAATCTTTCCGCTGTCAACGACCAGCTAAAAGTGCGATCATCTGCACTTCTCCGCCGCGTAGCCGCTGACGACCACTGATTCGCTGCCGACGCCTGCTGCGACGCTACCGACGCCCACACTTGATTGCTAGGGACTTAGGGAAATATTTTGTATCTTAGCTTTAGTTTCAAATGAACAATTACAATAAACGGTCGCTTGCGATCTACAAAATAAAAATCAATAAATTGTAATTATTTGCTGGCGCCCGAACAGGGACCAGCGAATAACGCGCACGACAGACAAAATTCTAAGTCGCGAAGCGAAATAAAATTTTGCAAAAAATTCGTTGGTCAAATTAGTGCCGAAGAAACTCCCGTGAGTTAATAAAAAATTCGCGGTCGGCATTTATAAAAAAAAAAACTTTTGTTTTCCGGAAGAGGAAAATATTCAACGGCAGAATATTGCCCATCGGTGGATCACATTTGCACAAGGCAAAAAGGATGACCTTCACCCAGCCAGGAGGAGTGACCACAGCAATTTTATTGTAAGACAAGAAAGAAATATTTTTTTTTATAAAATTTATTTTAAGATTTAAAAATTAAATACACTTGTACTTTAACATTTCATCGACCCCAGATCAGTTTCGACAGTACATTTAAATTTTAAATTTCCCTTTTAATTTACTTACGGTTGTGAAAAATATAATTCAAGCTCGAACAGCTCGAATGATTTAAATTGCCAAGATCATAACACTCGTGCCTTTTTGTTTTCTTTAAGTTCGTTCTGTGTAAGTGTTGTCCGAGTTAAAAGCCAACCCCAATAATCTAATAAGACCACCGGTTCTCAGTTCAAATGAGAGACCGGTACCCGTAGAAAGACCCGACCTGCCTGAACGGCAGCGCGTAGATATGAATGTTACAGTTGACAGGGTTGATTGGACAAACGGTAGCCCAAATTTTACCTGGACTGATAAAACAAATGGACAATGACACACTTGACTTTACTGACGTGAGAGATCAGGTCGTCGAGCCTGAATACAGAAACAATTTAGGGGACTTTGACAGGGTACCTGATATCGTAAAATCGATTAGGGAATTCTCTGGGGACCCAGCAGAATTCGGCTCTTGGAAAAAGAGCGTTGATAGAATCATGGAAACTTATACCCCATTTGTGGGTACTCCAAAATATTATGGTATACTTCATACCATAAGAAATAGAATTGTCGGAAGTGCCGACGTGGCACTCGAGTCCTACAGCATTCCGCTGGATTGGAATGCCATGTCAAGATGTCTCACTCTGCATTACGCAGACAAACGAGACATAACTACACTAGAATACCAAATACCAATTTTGGACCAAGGTCGCCAACAGTCGGTGGAAGACTTCCACCAAGACGTTTATAAAAATCTCTCGCTTATTTTAAATAAGCTTAGCTGCATGCAAATGACCCGAGAATCCGAGCATTTTCATTACAAAAATGTACAGAGATAAAGCTCTGGACACTTTTATTAGAGGCCTTCGAGGAGACTTACCTCGCCTCTTGGCTATAAAGGAGCCAGCCGATCTCCCTTCAGCTTTGCATTATTGCTTAAAACTTGAAAACCAAACATACAGATCAAACCATGCGGCAAATAAGGGGCAACAGTCGAGCTTCAGGGTAAACGAAAAACCCATACCGGCACCCCGCAATTTTCAGCCGGCGAATGCCTTTGGCCATCGACAGCCTCCACCGGTCCCTCCACGAAACTTCATGAGGGGACCACCACAACACTTAGGCCAGCCATTCGCTGCGCCAAGACAACACATGCTCAATTTCGGTAATGCACCGTTCACCGCACCCCGACAAAATTATCAACAACAATGGCAACAATATAATTCCCCACCCCGTCCTTTCGCGGCCAAACCGCAACCAAGACCAGAACCAATGGACGTGGACCGCAGTATACAGACGAGAAATGTCAATTATATGAACCGACCACATTTTGACGCCGGCAAACGACCGAGCGGACAGACTACAGACATAAACAAAAGACAAAGAAATTATAATATCCAAACTATGGGCATGGGACAGCCAAGTGTCAAAATAGCTGGGCCCAGTTCAAGCATGACAGACTATCAACGGTCGATGTAAGAATATGAAACCCAGAACGACATAAATGGCACCATGGACGAATATTGCAACGAACTGACGGACTACTTAAATGACGATGAGCAACAACAACCAGTGTTGCATTTTTTAGATTAGAAAACTCCTCACTGCCATACTTCGAATGTAGAGTGAGGAGTGGAAAGGTTCTAAAGGTGTTGATCGACACGGGCTCCAACAAAAATTATATTCAGCCCAAACTGGTGTCGAATGCAATACCAAATAACAAGCCTTTCATAGCTGCCACTCCGGGTGGCGATATAAAAATAACACACTACAAGAGAGCAGACCTTTTTGACTGGGAAATAAAATTTTTCCTATTAACATCTCTTACGACATTCGACGCAATTCTCGGCAAAGACACCCTAAAAGAAATGGGAGCACAGATAGATTTAGGAAATTTGACCATGACACTAGGAAATGGGAAGAGGATTGCAATCAAGGAACGAAGGTTCGAGGCTGTTAATACAATCAACCCCAGAATAGATCACTTGGGACAAAAACAAAAAGAAAAACTGAATCGGGTAATTAATAATTATCCAGGTCTCTTCGCAGACCCAAACCAAAAACTGACCGTCACAACAAATGTAAAGGCAGCAATTCGAACCACATCGGATACACCTGTGTATTCGAAGTTTTATCAGTACCCGATGTCCCTAAAAGATGAAGTCAATAAACAAATAGCGGAGCTTTTGCGCGACGGAATAATTCGACCATCAAGGTCACCCTACAATTCACCAGTGTGGATTGTGCCAAAAAAACTCGACTCCTCTGGTAAAAAGAAATACAGAGTCGTGATTGATTACCGAAAATTCAATATGGTAACAGTGGCAGATAGGTACCCTATCCCCGATATTAACGAGGTTTTAGCCCAACTTGGTGACAACAAAGTTTTCTCGGTGCTCGATCTTAAAAGTGGGTTTCACCAGATCCCACTAAAAGACTCCGATATCGAAAAGACCGCCTTCTCCATAAATCATGGAAAATACGAGTTCACTCGACTCCCATTCGGTCTGAAAAATGCACCATCAATATTCCAACGCGCACTCGACGATATCTTTCATGAGCATATTGGCAAAATATGTTTCATCTATATCGACGATATCATTATCTTTAGCAAAGATGATGAAACCCATTACAAACACCTGGACATAATTTTCAAGACCTTGCAACAAGCCAACATGAAATGTCAGTTAGACAAATGCGAGTTTATGAAGAGGAAGGTAGAATTCCTGGGATTCGTCGTGTCCGACAAGGGCATAGAAACCAATCCAATCAAAGTACAGGCAATTTCAGACTTCCCAATTCCAAAAACACTCAAAGAACTGAGATCATTCTTGGGATTATCCGGATTTTACAGGAGATTTATTCCCAACTACGCTAAGTTGGCAAAACCACTTAGCTCGCTTTTGAGAGGGGAGGATTGGCGAATTTCCAAGACATTATCGTCAAAAAAATCCGTCTCCCTTAATAACGAAGCAATGGAAGCCTTCAAGAAATTGAAGAGCAGTTTGATTTCCTCAGACGTGATATTTCACTACCCAGATTTTAAAAGAGAATTTCACCTAACAACGGACGCTTCCAATTTCGCAGTGGGTGCTGTTCTTTCACAAGAAAACAGACCCATTTCATTCTTATCGAGAACACTCTCGAAGGCAGAGGAAAACTACGCCACAAATGTGAAAGAAATGCTAGCCATTATCTGGGCTCTAAAACAGCTCAAAATTTACCTTTACGGTAAAGCAAAGGTGAAAATCTTTACCGACCATCAGCCTCTGACCCATTCCTTCAGCAGCTGGAATGGAAATGCGAGAATCAAAAGATGGAAGTCATACCTCGAAGAATACAACTATGAAATTCTCTATAAACCAGGCAAAGAAAACGCTGTGGCCGACGCTCTGTCCAGAGGACCGACAGCCGCGCAAATAAACTCGGTAACCTCAACAATGCACAGCTCTAACAGTTCGAGCCATGGGTTGATACCTAGCGTTGAAGCCCCAATAAATGCATTTAAAAATCAAATTTTCTTCAGGAAATCAGAGTCGGAGAATTACTCAGTTAGCATTCCATTCCCGACATTCCATAGGCATTTAGTGGATCGTAAATTGTTCACACCTGATAGCCTCTTGTCAGATTTGAAGAAATATCTTACCCATCCGTGATAAACGGAATTTTCAGATCCAAGGATGTAATGGGGAAAATACAAATCCTCTACCCCATCCACTTTAAGGGTTTCAAGATTCACTCAGACTGAGGTCAAAGACCTTGTTACCGAAGCCGAACAGGAGGAAGAAATACTTAGGACACACAACAGAGCACACAGAAACGCTTTGGAAAATAAAGCTCAGCTGTCTGAAAGAGTGTATTTTCCTAAAATGAGGAAAAAAGTTTCAGCTATCGTGAGTCAGTGTTTGGTGTGTAAGACCTCTAAATATGACAGACACCCCACACATCCGGAAATCAGAGAAACTCCCTTGCCAGAATACCCGGACAAATTATTCATGTCGACATCTACTCGACAGAACGATATCTGGTTGTCACAGCAATCGACAAATTCTCCAAGCTGGCTCTGGGAAGAGTCATTAAATCGAAAGCTGTAGAGGACATTAGAAAACCCTTAAGAGATATCGTATTCTATTATTGAGTGCCCAAACTAATAGTAATAGACAACGAAAAGTCCCTCAACTCAGCTTCTATCAAATTCATGTTGACAGACCAGCTGGGCATTGAGCTCTATAAAGCACCTCCGTACAAGAGTACGGTAAACGGACAGATAGAAAGATTTCACTCCACACTCTCCGAAATAATGAGATGTTTGAAAGGGGATGGAACACATAGAAGCTTCGAAGAACTTCTCGATAGAGCTATCTATGAATACAACTTCACTGTTCATTCGGTCACAAAGAAGCGACCCCTAGAGGTGTTCTTCGGTAGGGTAACTACCGCGTCACCGGAACAGTACGAACAAGCTAGACTGGACAATGTAGACCGTCTTAGAAAGAAACAGGAAACTGACAATAAAAATTACAACCAGACAAGAAAGCCCATAAAGACCTACATCAAGGGCCAAGAAATTTTCGTTAGGGTTAATACAAGATTAGGTTAATACAAGCTATCAAACAGATTTAGGAAAGAAATAGTTAAGCTTAGTTAAGATAGGAATACTACAATACTAACAGAGTCAGGAAAAATAGTGCACAAAAGTAACATCAGATCATGATTACTTTCAGGATACTTACTGTGGTCGCATTGACAAACGGACTCATTGAAATAACTAACTACACCGACGCACAGACTGTGACGATTTACAACGGGATAGGACAGATACAGATAGGAACAACGAGAATTGTCCATATCATTGACTTGGACCACGTACAACTGACCATGGGAAAACTAACAGACTACATCGATCAGGACTTCAACGATGACAAGTCATATCAGTTACTAAACTACGAACTGACACAGACGAAGAACTTGCTCGACACTGTGATCCTGGCAAAGACAAGGAAAACTAGATCGATAAATCTTATAGGGACAACCTGGAAGTATGTTGCCGGTAGCCCGGATCACGATGACCTTGTAGCTCTGACCGACGGGATAAACGACTTGACGGATAACAACTATAGACAGGTAATAATCAATATAAAGCTAGAAAATACGAAACTCAATCAGAAAAGATTCTACCTTAAAGGATGAGTTGGCCATAAGGCTACAGAACCAGATTAGGCTCGTAAAAGAAGAGATAGTCAACATTAAATTTGCCATTCAATGGGCAAGGCTGGGTGTTATGAACACATTCCCGCTAAACGAGATCGAGTTGAAAGAGATCGACAGCCTATTAAAAATCAATAATATGCCGACCTCTGCCTTAACGGTCGAAGAAATGTTAAAACTCTCAGACGTTTCCGTTTTGCATAACGGAACTACAATTTTGTATGTTATCAAAATCCCAATTTTAAAACCAACTAATTTCCTAAATTGTCAAATAAGGCCGGTAAAGAAAAACAATAATATCATTAATTTACCAGCTAAAGAAATTTTTAAATTTAAAGACGAAATGTACGGAATTAATGCCTTCTGCAAAAGTTCCAACAGTTTAAAAATATGTAAAGATAAATTCATTAGTAATTTAAGTAAAGACCTTTGTCTATCCGAACTTTTAAATGGAAAGCAATCAAGGTGTGAGTTCGCCAATGCAGAACACATCCCTGCAATAGAAGAAATAGAAGACGGACTGATATTACTCAACGACTTCAATGGCACGGTGAACTGGAGGGACATCGAGAGACGATTGAGCGGCACTTACTTGATAACGTTCCTGAACGAGACCCTAAAAATCAACGTCCGAGAGTTCAGTAACAATGAAGTGGCTTCAACAAAACCTGCGCCACCACTGATACAGCTAACTCCATACGAGGTGGGACGCCTTCGAATTCTCTCGCTAAAAGCACTCGAGCAACTTCATCTGAATAACACATCCGAGTTGCGCAAACTTCGAACGCACTCAACAATAAACAGAGTGTTCGGCACAACAATACTAATGATGATTGCTGTCCTGATCTTCGTGACAAATCGGTGCTGCCGGAGACAAAAAAGGTGGTGCTTCAAATCGACGCACCTGGCATTCAAACCATTGACGCGGTGCCCAAACCACCACAGATCACCCCACCAACAATGCGTTTCAACAACATCCCGTTTTTTTTATGACCGCTTGAGGACAAGCGTCGATTAAGAGGGAAGGAGTTATTGCCCTATAAGTTTTTGTCCCACATCTTATATTTCAACATCATTTCTGGGTAAACACAAGTGCCCAAAATGCTGACCAAAGGTCTGCATTCTTTCCGCTGTCAACGACCAGCTAAAAGTGCGATCATCTGCACTTCTCCGCCGCGTAGCCGCTGACGACCACTGATTCGCTGCCGACGCCTGCTGCGACGATACCGACGCCCACACTTGATTTCTAGGGACTTAGCGAAATATTTTGTATCTTAGCTTTAGTTTCAAATTAACAATTACAATAAACGGTCGCTTGCGATCTACAAAATAAAAATCAATAAATTGTAATTATTTACTTATATAAAACAGTTCCTATAATCTTCGATAACCCAATCACTTATTGAGAAATCCATTGAAGTTTCTGATCAAGATTATAAAAAAAAGATCTGCATGATCTTACAATACCAACTCTAATAAAGCTAACAGAAGTAGGAGATGAAGAAAACTCGGAATCACATTCAAATATAAGCATAGTAAAAGAATAACAAATAACAAGAATGACACTGCTGTGTGCGACAGATTTCGTCCAGAACCCAGAGTTTGGCGGTAAAAAGGTAATTCTGCAAAGATTCCTAATAGCTCTTTGCCCAGCAGCTCTTTGCTCTAAAAAAGAAGATCAAGAAACGTTAGCAGTCGAAGTGATAAAGACTAAAATTCCATTATCATACAAAGTTTAAAATGTAAGGACAATTAGTGTATTAAAGACGGCAGTTACAGGCGAATCGTCTGCTGTTATTAAAGCCAAATTGCTAAAAAAAAAAACAACGGCGCGGTCAAACCGCAACTCAATACACTTCAGAAATAGGAAACTTACGTAGGTCGTTAGGAGCAGCCTGCATAGATGATGGTCTAGATTCAAACAATGGAAACTAATGAAAGGATCTCTGCAATGACTAAGAACTGTGAGCACGATAAGCTCAAGACCATATTAGACGCAGGAAATTTCAACACCGTGAACAGCGTGTTTGAAAATTACATATACGGCATATACAATTAGTGTTTTGCTCTACAACAGTAGAAGACAGTATAGGGGAAATAATAACCGAGGAAATTACCAAAACAGAGGTTATGTCCAAGGTAATTATTATAATAATATTAACAATAATAGAGGCAAAATTGATTACCGTGGCGAAAATAGAGGTCGCAATGATAACCAGAAAAATAATAGAGCTGCAGTTTCCTATAGAAGTAACCAAAACCAAAACTACCACCAAAACAGAAACTATAAGACAAGACAATGGCAATAATAACGTCCGAAGAATTCAGACGGAAAACCAGAAATCCCCTTTGAGCAACATCCAACCGTAAGGCTTCTATCTTAATTTAAGCATTTTCATTAAATTAAAAAATATGTGTAACAATTCAATAGTAACTTTATAAATAGATGCAGGTGCAGACATCTCACTGCTTAAATGCAGAAATAAGAACTTGGATAATCTAAATTTGCGGAATACTACTAGTATACTGCTTTTCAAACAGTTTTTGGGCACCTGTTGCGCCGTCCGCTGTTCTCTACATCTATTACTCTTTAAATTACCATATGTCTTCAGCGGCTTGAACTATGGTTTGGAGTAGCACATACTAATTTGCGCCAATTTTTTGCGTAGTGTTCTCGGTGGAAACTTTAGACGCACCTCACCCGCTTATGAGGTTTCTGCCCCGGAATGCACTGCGACTTCCGTCTACGAACCACCTGCTACTTCAGCAACACCACCCAATGCAGCTTACAGGAGAAAGGAAGTTAAAAACCCTAAGTTATATTTTTAAAACATAGCTGGCATGAAAATAAGACAGAATTAGTCTTCTTGAACAGCTCTAACTCTAACAAGTGTTAGTGCTAACTTCAGTTCGTCAGAATTTATTGATCTGAATCTTTTCGAAGTCTTCCGTAAAGATAGAGATTACAACAGAAAGCATTGCGCGAGGGTGGTGGTGTTATTGTGGCTGCTTGCCGTACTTGTTGTAGTCGAACTCTTTAAGGACGACTCTATTTTGGATCATTTGCCGGTATCTGTATCTGGCACGGATGGGAAATTGTTTATTGTGGCTTCTTATATACCCCATGGAAGCGACGCTGCTCTTTATCAGGCCCATATGGATAACATCTCAAATATCAATGCCAACTTGAAGGAATCCGATGGCATAATTGTGGCGGGTGATTTAAATTTGTGCTCTGTTTTATGGAGATTTGATTCGTATTCATTATTCATGGTTCCTAGCAATGTAAACCTATCTCATGAAATTATTGTTATTAATGATTTTTATAGTATGGGCCTCAGATTTTTTACCGTCTGTTATTGAAATTCCAAATTAAATCTTAGTACTGCAAATAAAATTAAAAATTTCTTTTTATCATTAGATTGGATTCTATCGAATGCTTGCCATGAAATTAAGTACACGTATATCAATTTCATATTGGCCCTCAGATCGACTCTTGACATACTTCTATACTTCAACCAAGGTACGACGTTCTGACAAGATGTCGTGGTACCAAAAAAGCCTTCAGAAGTTAAAACAAAAGTTTAAAACAAATTGTCCAACGGGGTAATTCTGTAATTAGGGTAATGGGACAAGGTACAGACAACACAAAGGGGAATTTGAGTTCCTGAATAAGTTCTTATTTAATCAGTATATCTCTGATGTTGAAACTAGCCTAATGTCGACCTCCTACACATTTTTGCGCTTTATTGATTCCACAAAGATATATGTCACTACATTCTGCTATGAAATATGGGAACACTACAGCTTACTCTGATGTTGGTATCTGTAACCTATTTGCATTCTATTTATACCCGTTATTCGTAGGGTAAAAGATTCTTTGAAATGTATGTAAAAGGCAGAAGGAAGCGTTTCCGACCATATAAAATATATATATAATTGTCCGAATTATCCGTACTTAAAAAAACTATAATTTTTATTTATTTATTAACGAACCCGACAATGGGATATAAGATGTTTACAGTTGTAGAGACAAAACTTAACTCGAACTTATGTTCTAATTTATCTGGCGATCAAGCCTCGGTGCCAATCTTGAGTAAAACTTCTGAGTGATCTTTAGTGAGCGTTCGAAATGCATTGAGCTATTGTTTGAGTTTTTTAATTTTATAAGGAGTCTGAAAATTTTTCTTTGTCTCCAAATGTGTTTACGACTTTCTTAGTGCCGAAATAAGAGTTTTTGAGTCTGGCTTTTGGGCTACCGAAACCTGAGTGGTCGTCTGGCTAATGGTAAGGACGTTCCGATCTGTTGAGGCCAATGGAAATTTCCAATACTTAAATTACTTCTTTGTTTATGTCTGGGTGTCTTGGACTTTGGGTGTTGAATGTGCAGATCTCTTATTACATTGAACGATAAAATTATAGTGGGTTGCCAAGTGAAAGAAATGTATTGCGCAATGGGATATATGGAGACTTGGATATGTCACTATATATGTATATGTAAAGTAGACTTGGGTATCGATAGTTATCAACGTGCCTGCTATGCGATAGTATACGAAGTAACATCATCTGAACAAATGAAGAACAGGAACGAGCGTCGAAAAAGGGCACAGATGTCGACCGGTAACGGTGCGGAATTGGTCAAGCACAAAGAGGACGCACCGTGAACTAATGGAACCCGGGTTGGACCTTGTACCGAGCGGGCCGTGCGCAAAATGGGGAAATAACAGGATCACCGCGGCCTGTAAAGGGGACTGCGCAAGCGTAGCTCGAGACAGTCAGCTAAAGAGAAGAGCGAAGAGCCGAACGTACACGAGGATAATCACACACAGTCAGCTAAACCACGCGAGGAGCCACACGTGTACGAGGATAATCCCAGACAGTCAGTTAAGCCACGCGAAGAGCCGTACGTACAAGGAGACGGGAGGAGCCTCACCGCAGGACAGTCAGTGCGAAAGTACGCGAAGAGCCGTACCCCGGGACAAGTGAACAGTCAGGAAGAACGCGAGAAACGCAGGAGGACGATCCCTGCAAGTGGATAACATGGTACGGTCAGAAGGGTCAGTGGAGTCAGTGGTCGGTCAAGGTGGTCCTAGGAAGAGCGTCAGCTTGACCCAACGGGCGATACACCTCCCCGCCATAACATCCTAAGCCCCAAGCCCAACCAGGAAACCACCGTCGAGGACGCCGCAGAACAACGAAGGACACCAGGCAGCGCACAGGAACCTGGCACCGTCAGGAGGGACGGTGGAGTCATTGGTCGGTCAAGGTGGTCCTTGGAAGAGCGTCAGCTTAACCCAACGGTCGATACACCTCCCCACCATAACATCCTGAGCCCCATTCGAGCCGGCACGGGTAAGCGGACCGCGCAGCCGACGGCGAGGACTGTAGGAATCCAGCATTAAAGAAATACGCAAATAAAGCTGTTATATCTTAAAACTCTTTCTTCTCGTAGGTCGGGCAATCACACAAATCATAAATCTCTGAGCTAGCCGTTGCAATTCGTAGGGAGCAGAAGCAAAGAAATCAGTTCGTTACTATATAGTATATAGTATATAGTTATAGTATATAGTATATAGTATATAGTATATAGTATATAGTATATAGTATATAGTATATAGTATATAGTATATAGTATATAGTATATAGTATATAGTATATAGTATATAGTATATAGTATATAGTATATAGTATATAGTATATAGTATATAGTATATAGTATATAGTATATAGTATATAGTATATAGTATATAGTATATAGTATATAGTATATAGTATATAGTATATAGTATATAGTATATAGTATATAGTATATAGTATATAGTATATAGTATATAGTATATAGTATATAGTATATAGTATATAGTATATAGTATATAGTATATAGTATATAGTATATAGTATATAGTATATAGTATATAGTATATAGTATATAGTATATAGTATATAGTATATAGTATATAGTATATAGTATATAGTATATAGTATATAGTATATAGTATATAGTATATAGTATATAGTATATAGTATATAGTATATAGTATATAGTATATAGTATATAGTATATAGTATATAGTATATAGTATATAGTATATAGTATATAGTATATAGTATATAGTATATAGTATATAGTATATAGTATATAGTATATAGTATATAGTATATAGTATATAGTATATAGTATATAGTATATAGTATATAGTATATAGTATATAGTATATGTATGTATATAGAGTTGTGTAGGTATATAGTTATAGGTAGTATATGTATGTATGTATATATATGCTTAGTATATAGTATATAGTATAATATAGTATATATAGTAGTATAGATATATATATATATTGTATATAGTTTAATATTTTTATATAGTTATAAGTATGTTCTTCTGTTTATAATATTTGACAATAATTTTCTTAGGTATATAGTTTAAATATATCTAAATAAGAGTAAATAATTATATGATATATAAGTTTATGCATATAATTTGGAAAAAGTTGTAGTATTTTACATGCAATTTTATATTTCTTTTTGTTCTAAGTATTATTGGTTCTAGCGTATAACATTGTTGGTGATATAAATCGTTTGTGTAAAATCTGCTACATTATTAGAAATTAGGAATTCATCTATTTGCATGGTACAATTCTTAATTTTAATGATGTTGTTTCCTGATATTAATATTTTGTTGTTTGTACAATCTTGGTTGACAACTGTTTCAGGAATATTCCATGTTAAAAGTATATTTGGTTCTATATAATTTATTTGGAAATTTCTTTGGGTTTTAATGTATTTGCATTGAGTTTGCTCTTGTTTAATAAGTCCAACAATACATTTGTCGAATATTAATTTATCTGTATCTTTATGAAATACTTGGTTATTGAATACATAAAACTTATCGAATACTTGCTCGGTTAGAATATAGTTATGTTCATCTTGGTATGGAACTATTTGAAATATCGGAACTTTAGTGACCTCGCTAGGAACGTGGGATATAATCAAAATTTCGTCCGTATCTGTCTTGAGCCAAGTTGATGTTTTTATCTTTAGCATTTTCTCCGAACAAATAATCATGTTTTAGTAATTTTGGGTTAAAGATCCCTAATCTGGTTAATTGCATACCTAACTCGATGTCTTCTATGTATTCTGTAAACTGCTGTAGGTTGAATATCAGTATCGCAATTTGTTGGTTCTGTTCTTTTTCTACCTTGAGCCTATTAATTATGTCTATACCGCTGTTGATTATGTCGATAACCATGTTTAGATCATGGGTTTTAACGGAGTCTTCTGACATGTTATTAATTTTTTCCTCTAACTCCTCCCTGTCGTCTTCATCTAATGTACCAAATAAGTATTTATATGCCTTCCCTACTACGTTCAGGAGACCTCTTTTGCTTCTGTTAATAATTCTTAATCCATTTATTTCCCGTTTTAGTTTATCGGCTAAATATTGTATCTGAGGTACATTGGGATAGTCATTTGCTTCAGTTACTAGATTTTCGAACATAAGCATTGTCTTTGTTATGTTTATACTCAAATAGTGGTATTCGTAGCTGGTTGGAATTCCATTGTTCCGGTTTGGAATATAAGGTATCCATTTTTCGCACTTATTGGGTTTACTTCGATGTTGCTGCATTTGACCATAGTGATAAGTGATAACATGCAACTAAGCATTATTAGAAATATATTGCGTACTTTGCGCTTCTCTGGCTGGTCTGGAATTATCGTATTTGCTCTTATTAATCTTTTTTTGTTTCTTGAATTTTGATTTATAATGAACGATTTTCCTGCCGCGGTTTGTTTCCTCAAAATGTTTACTGCCTAGTTGTTCAATTCTTCCTGTCTTTTTAAATGGATTGGTGATTTTACTCTTCACGAGTGGAGCCTGTCTATATTTTATATCAACTTCAAAATCATGCCTATTCTTATTAAGATATTCGATCTTATCAATTTTGTTTTGTTGTACGTTAAAGTCTGGGCTGCCTGCATATAGAAAAATGTCTGCCGGAGATCGTTTTGTACTATTATGTTTAGTTTTATGATTATAGACGTATAAGATTGTTTCGAACCTTGTAAACCTATCTTCGATATTTTGTTCATTACCGATGATTCTTAGCTTTTCGTTTACGGTCTTGTGAAATCTTTCTATATCGGATACACCATTTTTGCTGGTTGTTACAGAAATTTGTACGCCTTCGGATCTTAACCAATTTTGGAAAGCTATGCACATAAAAGCTGAATCTTTGTCTGCTTTAATTTCTTGTGGCTTTCCCATATCATTGAATATTTTAGTAATGGCTCTTTTCGCTTCTAGCCAATCTCTACTTTTTACTTCAACTAGGGAGGCAAATTTTGAATAAATATCAATACAAGATAAGAAGATCTGGTTACCCGTGAGATAAAAATCTATCACGTATTTTTCCCTTGTGTTAAATATTTCTGGCGTTGTTTCAAATGTCAATTTAGTGTCTCTATGTTCTGTTTTTGCCAGATTACAGATTTCACATTCATTAATAATATTTTGAATTAGCTTTTGACTATCTGGGTAATAGTATTTTTCTTTAAACCAATTAATGGTTTTTTCTATACCTGGGTGTAAGACTTCCTTATGTCTCTTTAGGATTAAATCCTTAAATTCCGCATAAGTTAGTATATCAATTAGCTTCGTGGTACATCTCAATAGTTTTGTGAAATTGTTAGGGCTTATGATTTCGGTAAATGCCCTCTGGAAGATCAGAAAATCCTCATCATTAGGGAAGTAAATTGCGCTTTTCTTGGTGCACACATATTCCTTAATGAGGGTTTTGGCGAGTTCAAGTGTCATTTCTTTATAGATTATTTTAATCTTAAGTTTTTGAAAGTAGTGACTTAAACTTGTTGTGTCACTGTCGCCTCTTCCTATCTCTATTTGTCTAGAGAAGAAATTGATTGGTCTCTCCGTTATGGATATATAATTTAAATTATCTTCATTAGCACTATGTATAGTTGCGTCTGCGCTGTTTGCGACTTCGCCAACCATGACTTCTTCTATTTTTGTGCGGGAAAGAGCATCCGCGACATAGTTTTCTTTGCCTGGAAGATATTTTATTTTATAATCGAATTCATTAAGTTTGATTTTCCACCTTTGTAATTTCATGTTCGGCTCTTTGATATTATTCAGCCATACCAATGGCTTATGATCACTCATTATTTCAAATGGCCTGCCGAATAAGTATGACCTGAAATATTTTGTCGCCCAAACTATAGCTAACAATTCTTTTTCAATGGTAGCATAGTTGATTTCGTGTTCGTTCAGCGTTCTGCTGGCATAACAAACGGGCTTATGATTCTGTGAGAGCACTGCACCAATAGCTACATTACACGCGTCAGTTGTTAGAGAAAAAGGCTTCGAAAAATCGGGGTAGATTAATATCGGATCTGAAGTTATCAAAACCTTTAGTCTTTCAAATGATTCGATGTAGTCTTTACATTTAATATCTATTACAGCACCTTTCTTTAGTTTGAGGGTCATGGGTTTAACTATCTTGGCAAAGTTAGGAATAAACTTGCGATAGAACCCACATATCCCAAAAACGATTTTATCTGTTTAGGTGTTTTAGGTAACGGAAAATTTGTGATTGCATTGGTTTTGTTTGGGTTTGGTTTAATGCCATTTGTTGTGACCATATGTCCCAGGAATTCAGTTTCTTTTTTCATGAATTCACATTTGTCTAGCTGCAACTACAAGTTGGCGTCTCTCAGTTTCTCAAAGACTTTCTTTAGAGATAAAATATGTTCCTCCAACGAAGTGGAGTAGACAATAATATCGTCCAAATAGACTAAACAATCTTTGTAAATCAAATCTTCCAAAAGATTATTCATACATCTCTGAAATGTAGCTGGAGCATTCTTTAGGCCAAAAGGCATACGTGTATATTCGTAATGCCCATGCTTAGTTGAAAAAGCTGTTTTTGCAATAGAATTTTCGTCCATCTGGATTTGGTGAAAACCCTTATAGATCAATGGTGGTAAAATATTGGCATCTACCCAATTTATCCAATATCTCATCCATTCGAGGAATGGGGAATTGTCATTAACAGTTATCTCGTTTAGATTCCTGTAATCAACTACCAACCTAAATTTTTGTTTCCCAGAGGCGTCTGCCTTCTTGGGGACCACCCAAATAGGAGAACAATAAGGGGACTTCGATTTGCGAACGATCCCTTGCTCTATCATTTCTTTGATTTGTTTGTTGACTTCTTGGTCAACACTTTGGGGGTACTTATAGGGTTTACGGTATACTGGATCCTCATGCTGAGTCTGGATGACATGTTTAATAGTACTGGTGAAGGTCAAATTTTCGCCTTCCTTGTACTGAATGTCTCTATATTCGTATAGAACTTTCTTTAAACATTCAATTTCCTCTACATTTAGATGTTCGAGTCTGTACTCGTTACATTCGCGTAACTCATTGTTGATCGCGAAGTTGACTATATCGTTGTCAACGGACATGGGATCGAGATGTGTTACATCATTGTCCACTGTGTCACTAACAACTTTTGAAGTGAGGCATTTTGGTAATGCGGTCTCCTTCTTCTGTTGTTGATGCTTTGGTTTAAGGCACTTAGGTGCGGTCTTAACCTTTTGCATCTTTGGATTGATTTCCTCCACTGGAGTGGAATCATCCTTTTGCTGTGGGTCGAGGCATTTAGATGCGGTCTCGCCCTTCTTTTCTCCATACACAAACTTAAAGGTTCTTGAACCTAAAGTTACAGTCTCGTTATCATAATCTATCTTAGCTTTCGTATCCTCTAGATACTTTCGACCTAACAGGAAATCATAATTGTCGGAAAATTTGTGGATATAGAATTTCTGAACAGACGGACATACTGAAGTGGGTTTCATTATTATGCTTTTCTTTAATTTTATTGCCCCTTTAATGGTATACACTGTTAGATCTTCTTCGTTTTCTTCTAAATTTTCAAAATTTTCCCTTATGATATTGATGGATGAACCTGTGTCGATCATTCCCTTGTAAATTTTGTTATGATAACCTATTCTTACATGGGGACTGGTACGTCCTCCTGTGTCACTTGAGTGTCCGAGGCAGTTTGATGAAAATTTACATCCATTCTGCTTTGGCCACTTTCACTCTCTCGTTGTCTTTTTACCGGCATCTGACCGTTAGTATTATTTGAAGTTGAAGGTTTGAAATTAAGAGAATTGTTAAGAGGATTGTTTTGTTGGCCTTGTGTTAACTCCCTTCTAAACGTGTAATAATTTCCCCTTTGATTAGCCGGTATGGGACGAGTGGAATACTGATTTTGATTTATTGTAGGTTGATTAGAATTTTGATGTTGCGTATTGTTATTCTGATTCGTTCCAGGATAATAATTGCTGTGATTGTAATTTCTATTATTGTAATATCTTTGATTATTGTTTTGACTATGATTTCCCCTGTTCCTGTGTCTGTTCCCTTCTGATCTATTAGAACGCTGATTTTCTGGACTGGCGTCATAGAGGCCTAGCTCCATTGAAGCTTGTTTTATTTATAAATAGTATCAATATCTTTGCGTGCCAATGACATATAAATTCTATCCGGCAATTTTCGATCTATTACAGATTTAACAGTTCTTTTTAACATTTCAGTGTAATTTGATTTATCTACAGGGTCGCTTTCTAATTATATTGTCATAATCCAATATTGTGATTCGAGCTTCTCGATGAACTTACAGATGCTTCCGGGGTAGGATGTATCCTCCAGTTGTCTTATAAGTGTTATGTAGGGCCTGTGATCCTTGAATGCCATCGCCAGGACCGTCTTTGTATCCAGCCATGTGTTTACTCTTTCTTGGGTCACGAACTCCAATGCTGCGTCCACTAGTAACCGTTTCACTGCTCCGTAGATAACGTGTGCTTGTCTGGCATCTTGGGTAGGGTATAAGTTGAGTAGCTGCTCGACCTGGTCAACAAACACAGACAGCTTGCCAGGTGTGCCATCGTAGTAGTTCAGTGCTTTAATTTGATTTAATAATTGATTTAGGTGGGTTTCCGAAAGTTGCGGAACAGCCATGGTGTATTTGTATAAGTTTCTGGATACACGGTGTTTATTTTAATTTTTTTGTTTTAAGTTACGGAATTAAAAATTTTAATTAATTTTGTTTCCGACCGCACGGGATTTTAAATTGTTTTGCAGATGTTACTGACCACACGGGATTTTTCTTGAATACTACTTTCACGTAGATTCTTTTGCGGATCTCAAAATAATTTTAGAATCACTGTTTTAATTCGCCGATCCTGGATAGCTAGTTGTATAGCGTATCCTTCAATGGATCAGTACCATACTTAAAGGACTCTTTATTTAACAGATCCTACCGACTGCGCCAATTAAATAATCGCAATACTCATATGTAAAAAAATATAATTTTATTTTACTGAATGATTACAATATTTTTACTTTTTTTAGGTCTCAAACTGAACTCTGCTAATTACTCTGATTTGATTGACGTTCAAGCCTCGGTTTCGAGCTTTCCTAACATGGACTTTAGACTTTAGGGTTCTGATCAAATGAAGAGAGAAAGCTTTGGAGTTGCTGACTTTAATAGTCTTTGCATTTCTCTTGGATTCAAGTGCATTCGCTCTTGGATACAAGGGCTCTTAGATTCTTATAATTTTGTTTATTGAAATCTAATACTTCTGTTTTTCGGGATTGCGAGTCCGAGCTTTGAACGTGGGAACGCAACGATGATGCGAGGGCTTAAGCATAGATTGTTTAAATTAGACAACGGATGTTTAGTCTACCAGTGGGTGACTTATCAGGTATTTGGTATCTGTTGGGTACATCCAGAGTTGTGTTGGGTGTGTGGGTGTGTTTGGGTGTACATGTTGTTAGTGTGTAGGCATGTGCTTAAGTCTTAGGGACTTATGGATATGTCACTATATAGTATACGGCTGAAAGACCCGACAGTATAAGATATTAAATTGTTAAGTGAACAAACCAGCAATGTTTCCGTTTCTTTTAGAATCATAAAATTGATCTGAAGGTAATGAAATCGCACTTTTCATTAAGAGGGTGAAAATCGTCATTAATATTAGTTTTGTATACAAATGGGTCAGGATTGTCAATTGGAGTGACTTCAACATAATTGTAGAATAATAAAAGTCCGATCTGCAAAATATAAAGATCACTCTATTATTAAAATAGTACTACAAATTCAAAAATACATTAAGGAAACTATTACTATACTAAACTATACTATTCGCTAGGACAAAGTAAATATATTTTTAGCGATCTCCAGATACCAATTTATTTCAAAATAAACATACAAACTAAGAATTCTCTTACGAATTCATTTAAAAAAATTAATTTTTTATTTAATTTTTAAAGTTTACAGAATGATTTTTAATATAAGTATTTTAAGACCGGATCACCGATCAGATTTTATTTCAGGAATCGACTGATAGCCTAACTTTAAATCTTATCCTCGAAACCTCGACCAGGAGCTTTTTTGAAATTGTTGAACTTTGAAAATAAATCTTAATGCTGAAATTGTTCCTCTGCATTGTGAAATTCATTTATGCTGACCATGCAGCTTCATTGATACGCAATATCTTTGTTTACGTTAAGTTGGGTTTATTTACAGGCTGGCGAAGTGCGACTTTGAGAACAAAGGCAAATCAATCGTTAAGATTGGATTTTGAAAAATTGTTTATAAATTGGGTAAGGGCCCCTGAGTCATGGGTTGGATAACTCCCACTTGATAACTCTTCCCCTTCTAAAATTGAGTGTCCCGATTCATTTCGAGTCTCATTTAGAAGATCTTTTAAAAATTCTGTTTGATTTAAGCTGTTTTCGCGTTCTAGCCGTGGTTTTTTTGGTTACAAATATAAATTTTTTGTGTTTGAAACTTAGATATATGATTACAGAAATGATGTATAAAAAAATTAAAATTAATAATATAAGGGAAAGTGATATCTTGGTGTTATTAATTTGAATGAAAGGGTTTAGAATGCTTACATTGTCTAGAGAGAGTTCCGAGTTATTTGACTAAATGTAATTGAATATTTCATAACTTGTAAAATGGTTTGTAGTTATGTAATCGAGGATTTTACTTTCTGAATTGGTATATGAAATGTTGTTAATTGTGGTTGTACTATTAAATGTTATTAGAAAAAATCCATTTAAATAGGAGTTGTTAACAATATTGTATCCACTAAGAAAAATGGCACCGTCTTGGATGATATCTAATTTCTTATGTTTTTTTCTCTTATTTTCTTACAAGTCAATTTCTCTCCATTTAATAATTTGGTAAAACAGGTTTTTTTCTGATTTATTATACCGTAATTGTTAAAGAGTTCGGTCTTAAATGTAGTCATTTAATAATACGCATTGTCGCATTTTGCGACTTGATTGCTTATTATTAGTTTTCCATCGCTTTGGGAGATGTCTTTAGCATAGTATATATCGCACCTGTTATCAATTATAGGGTATTTTATATAAATTATTAAGAGTTCTTTGTGTAGGTCTGCAATGATTACGAAATCATCATAGTCCGGAGTTCCAGCTATCCACTTCCATACGGTGCCTAACTCATTAATTCCCCTTTAAAAATTAGTTCGATAACTTCTAAGTTGTATTTGATTTCCCACTGTGATCTTTTATTAGGGTCTGTTCTTATGTTTCTTATGATTTCGTTTAATTTTTTATAGTCAATAGCTAGTCGATTTTTTGGAGTATCTTCGTTATGACCTTTTTGGTGTACTACTAAGACTGGTGAATTATAGGGGCTTTTACTTGGTTTTTTGCTCTTTTAACATTCTGTCGATTTCATTATTAAAGTACCCTGTCATTGCCAGTATTTATTTCTCCAATAATATCGGTTTGAAAAGGAATTTGCATATCTATTTTGGAATGCTATTCATCATTTTATTTTCAAAATCTTTTATTTGATTTAAAATTATTTTTAAATTATGAATTTTTTCTTTGTCGGAAAATTCAATGACGGCGTGCTCAGGATTTGCCGATCCCAAACTATTAGCTTTATTGTTGACGGATAATTCAACGTCGGCGTGTTCGGGATTTTTATTTCCCAAGCTTTTCAATTTTAATTTGACAGAATTAACATCGTCGGCGTGCTCGAGAGCATAAGATCTCCAGCTATAATTACTTCTTTCTGCAATAACTGATTCAGTTTATTCTTTTGTTTGTTTATCAAAGTATTTTTTTATAATATATTATAATATTTCTTTAATTAATTATTTCTTTATTTTCTCCAATTAAACACAAATCGCGTTTCTCCTCATTATCATAATATTCCAGTTTTTCCTTTTTCCATTATATTCTGAATACCTTTTTCTACATCTATTTTAACTCCAATTTTTCAGTTTGATTGGAGGAGGCATTATTAATATTATTAATATGATAAGTGTCGGATTTATCATCGACGGCGTGTTCCGGATTTTGTAATCCGAAACTAGTGTACTTTTGATTAGCGAAAGGAACATCGCTGGCGTTCTCGGGATTATTGAATCCCAACTTGGATACACTATTTTTGGTGGCGGATATTTCTACGCCGGCGTGCTCAGGATAACTATATCCCAAGCTGCTTATATTCTCGTTTATGGCGGATATTTCTACGCCGGCATGCTCAGGATATACTATCCTCTACAACAATTGATTCCGGTGTTTACAAGCGGTGGTTTATACCGGTTGGAACTATTTCCTTGATTGTAATTGATTTGGGTATTCTCTGTAATTCTGTTGTTGTAGTCACATCTGAAATTATTGTTTTGGTTATAACCGACGGGCGGTCGGTTTTGAGTTTTGATGGACTCGTCAATCTCCATTGGTTCTGGAGTTGGATATTGGCGATTATTATTGGGTTTCCAGTTTTTATTCTGGCCCATTGATTCTTGTTAAATCTTGGGTCGGTTTCTGATTTTGTTGTGGGAAATTGTTTTTGTTGAAGTTTGTATCATTACAGTTGTACCGTAATTGGGACCGGGCTTGTTTTGAAAATTCGAATCATGATATCTCTGATTCAATTCAGTAAAATTATGGGCAAATTTTGTTCTCATCTGGTTGCTTTCCATCTCCTGGACCAATGCCATTGCGTTGGCAAGTCGGTCGGATTCATGGAATATAGAGTGGCTGATATTGGGCCGTTCAGGCCGGTCATGAAAACTCTTAAAGCGTTTTGGCCTATGTCTGTTATTAATTTCGTTAGTAATAGCTTGGTTCCGTCCATATGTCATAATGGTTTTATTGGTCAGCAAAGTCAGCTTCCTATAAACTTGCTTATAATATTCTATAATGGTCATTTTTTCCCTGTGTCAAGATACTTAGTTCCTGCTCTATTATATGCAGCGGTCTTCGGTCACTGAACACGAAATCTAACCTTGCTAAAATGGCATCAAAGTGTAATACAGTGCCATGTATAGTCAATGCGTCGTTCCCTTTTTCTAGTATTTTATTTCTGAGGATTGAGAGCGCTGAAAGTATCTTTCACTTTTGATAACATATTGTCCCATAGCGTTTTCCGCGGCCTCTCTTCAACTAACGTACTGTTCATTTGTCCTTGAATTCCGGCACCGATTTGATTATCTCATAAAATATGTAATTCTCAAAATACAGTTTGTCAGAAAGTGGAACACAATCAAGATAGAATGCTATAATCGAGTTTTCCGACGATCAGATACCCGTTACTCGCTAGTGAAAGTGCTAACGAGAAATTTCAACATTTTCTGGAATATCGGATGTAAAAATTGTGAAAAAAATAATATAAAAAAAAAATTTTTAAATTTAAACAAAAAGTGCTCGTGACAGTTTTGGCGTACAGTTGGCGTGGCAAAAAGTTTTTTTTGCAAATCTATAGATTTGGAAAATACACATATAAAAATTAAAAAATATCACATTTTTCTAAAGTGTGGGCGTGACAGTTTTTGTGCGGTTTGTCGGCGTTGGAGTGGGCGTGGCAACAAGTTTTTGGCAAATATATAGAAATTTACAATATATATTTAAAAAAGAAAAATATCACACAGTGTGGGCGTGACAGTTTTGGGGCGGTATGGGCGTAGGAGTGGGCGTAGCAACATTTGAAAACAAACGTGCGCTGCGTATTAGTCTCTGGAAGCTGCGTGATTGATCTCAACATTCTAGCTTCTGTAGTTTCCTGGGATCGAGGCGTTCATACGGACAGAGGTAATGTAAGGCTTGCATCCAATTTAGGCGTCATAAAGCAAGCAGAAAAAAGTTGTTTGTACCGATCAATACGTCCAAGTGAACTCCGTATTGCGGACTCCAAGCGGGTGATCCATACTTAAGAATCGGACCGATTAGAAAAATTAATAAGGTTTCGGTTATGAAATTCCTATGACCACCGTATTTGAAACCAGCACACCCCTGGACTTATTGACAATACACAAAATATGGTCTGAAATGTACTTATGGTATAGAAGAAACACCAAGATTATTAACACGTTATTTTGTCCAAAGAGCACACACTTAGAGTGTAAGTCGCGTTTCTTGGGTTGACACGACTAAAGGTCATAACTTTACATTGTGAGCCTTTTAAGATTAGAACTTTATTCCAAAATATTTGAAAGCTGTCTATATCGGATTGTAAGTCTGAATGGCAATAAATGTATTTATACTGTAGGCATAATTTAACATCGTATGCGTACATAAGAACATGCCAATTTATTATTACTAAGGAAAGGTTGTTAACAAATAAGGTAAAAAAGAGTGATCCAAGTAGCTCCCTTTTGGGACGCCGGATTTGAATCGGAGAACACAGGAAAGGACTTTTTTAAGAGGTTCTGCTGCGTCCTGCCATTAAGATAAATTAATAATAACAATTACATAACAATATAGAAGATCAACAGAAAAACCCAATAAGATTCATAACCAAAAATGATGAAAAACAGAGTCAAATGCTTTACTAAAGTCAGTGTAGATGATATATGTATGCTTGAAGATTATTTTTGAAACCCTGTATTAGGAGGAAATTAGCTTCAAAAGGTTAGTGGTTGTTGATCTGCGTTTCATAAAACCGTGCTGACATGGTTATATAATTTACCTATAAAGGTGCAGCAAATGAGGAGTGATGATAGGGATAGCCGAAAATTTACACACTCCTCTGTAATTGCTTGCATCCAATTTATAGACTTTCTTAGGGACAGGTATCACAAAGACTCCTTCCATATATAGAGGAACTGTAAATATTCCAGAGATAAGGTAAAAAGTTTCAGTAGAGACTTGCACAGGCTTACCCACAGAACCTAAGCACACAGCCAGGAATTCCGTACGGAACTGGCGAATAGACAGGCTTAACACGCTGAAGAACGTAAAGCAGTAAGGTTTCATTTATCTAATCTGACAAATAATTGTTTTAGATCGTTAACGTGGTCCTGGAGTGAAGATGAAAGACTATAATGTCGTCGAGATAGATTAGGCTGCTTTATTTGGCGAGTCTGTCGAGGACATCATTGATGTTGGGCATGGGGTATTGTCTTTGTCAACGTTTGTCTGAAAAAGTGTTATGAAGTGTTGATGGACCTTATTACGTTGAGTGCGTTTTTTATTGAAATAAGGTCTTTTAGGTTCATTCGGTCAGAATGAAAGACCAGTTTGCCTTTGTTTTTTGTCCTGGGGGCTAGACTGTCTTAGTGTACCCGGATTTCCAAGTCTCTTGCTTCCTTTTATTTTCTTGAAAGAAAATGTCCTTTTCTTTAATGGCCCACTCGAGGGCTTCCTGAAAGTTGTTAGATCTCATGGACCTTACCGATAGTCCAAGTGGACCCCTGATTCTGGTTAGGAACGTGATTAAACGTGTGTTTGCAAACCATTATTTTTGGGTTTTGGTAAGTACTCGTTTGCATTCTTGGGTGTCAACCAATTTGAAGAGAGTCGTACTGATTTCACAGATTTTTTCAAAAACGGATTGTATCGAGAGTTGGCCATTGGCAAGGTTATGCAGTTCGAACATGAAGGTTGCTCGTCTCGCTTGTAAATTAATGCGTCTTTGATCTCTTCCCATTTAAGACCAGCTTCGGACGTATGGATTGCGTCGTCGGCTTTGCCTTCGAGTTTCTGTCTGATTGCTCTTAAGACCGTTTGACCGTATGGGTTTTATCTGTCACTCTGATAAGAAGAGAATTTCCTCTACGCTGTTAATGAAATTAATGAAATCAAATCCATGTTAGTCGTAGGTATTGTGGATTGGTTGGAGAGATGAGAGCTCGGTGTTGAACTCATTGACGATGGGGAGGGTATTCTTAAGATTGTTTGTGGTTGTGGATCGGTCTCTTTCCTAATATCAGTTAGGCTAGTGCTGCCCCTAATCCTGCTCCTAATGTTTGGGTAAGTTTTTTTACTTTCCAAGAGTAAACATCTAGTTCCCTTTCCGCTTATTTGATTCGGTCTTTGAATGTAATATCTACGTCCTATTTACGTCCTTTTGTATGGTGTTAGGTGTAATTTGTTTTGGGCTGAAACTTAAAATACTTAGTATAACAGTGTGCAGTATTAATTATACAGATTATCTAAATCTATGTGTATAGAGTGTTGGTATTATAGCTTATATATGTGTTGTAGTTGGCTGTATTCCTTGCTTGTTGTGTGTGTATTTAGAATCTGTAATCGTTGTGACAAGGGTATTATTTATTTTATTTTTTGTGAGATTACAACTATGTATCGGCTGTTGTACAAGACGAGAACGGCAAATTTATATGTATTTATTTGGATTATTTGTTGTTTTCTATAGTTCTTATATATTTTTTGTATTCTTGAGTTATCATCGTCTGCCTCGTTGACCTGTTCAAGCCGGCTTGTATTGCGTCCAGCGCGACAAAGCCTAGACTTGTCTTGCATCAGTGACGTATTCAGTAGTAAACTGACTCGCGTCCGGCGTTTGATAAATTTGTTTCTGCTTGTATTCATATTGTAGAACTTATATTTTCTTCCTTTTTATTTATTCACTTCTGTTCGCCTTTCGCCTTCTCGAGAGAGTGATCGCACTTCCTCGATCTTGCACGGTCGATAATAATCTATCGAGTGCCATTCTTATCGAAAGTTACAATATTTTCATTATTTACATTCGGCCGACCTGGCTATAGATCGACCACGACCTTTATAAATAAAGTTCGTTAACATTACTTATCGAAGGCTTAAGTCTAGCAGGTTCTTACACGCCTCTAAATGGCAGTTGA
This sequence comes from Drosophila orena, assembly GCA_005876975.1. NCBI lineage: Eukaryota > Metazoa > Arthropoda > Insecta > Diptera > Drosophilidae > Drosophila > Drosophila orena. Next base: position 95,369 of record VCKV01000342.1, on the reverse strand, counting down.
GTTAACTTCATCAATTCATTCATCATATCAACTACTTCGTATCGATCATTATTAAAACACACGACTTATCCTATAAGGCCACGGTACTTAGAGGCAAACTTCTTATTAATTCCTGCAGTAGTATAAATATTTCTTATAGCCACATAATCACCTACTTGATATTCACGAGGAGCTCTATGTTCTACTATATGACCCTTCATTTCTTATCTGTGATTTCTGGATATTAACAGATGCGTTCTCACGGATGCTTACAAGATCTCTAGGTTTCATCATTTAATTTATTCACTATGTACTCAGAAAGTTCATCAAATACAGATCCCTTTTGTAGTACTCCAAACAATAAAACACTAGGCGCTACTTGAGTGCTACTATGTACTGCGTTTTTAATTGCATATTCCACTTTATTAAGTAATTTGTACCAATCGGACTGACAAAGAGGTTCTGCTAATTTCCCTAGCATTGGCGTTAACACTCGGTTTACACGTTCCACCTGGCCATTAGCCTGAGGCGCTGTGTGGCTACTTTTATGGGCTCAATGTCTCGCCTTTGGCAAAAGGTGGTGAACACAAGTGACGTTAAACAAGTACCGCGATCCGATATAATCCTATGGGGTCGTACTAGTACTAGTCGTTTTAACGGGAAAAAGTTTGACAAACTTGGTAAAAGCATCAATAACAACCAGGAGATGCTTTCTCTTTGAAATGATACTCGGTAAGGGACCTAAATGGTCTATATGGAGTGTATAAAACGGAATACAAGGTTGAGGAATACTATGCAAGGTTCTATTATGAATAGATCTCGGCACCGAATGCAAAATGCACGAAAGACAATTTCTAATAAAATGCTCAACTTTAGTTCTCATTTCTGGAAACCAATAGGTCCTTATCAAATCCTTAATACACTTATCTGCTGCCAAGTGACCTAGTTTTTCGTGAGATTTTCCTTCATACAAGCAGGTGCATACAAACAATAAGAATCATTCGCGTTCTTTCGACATACTAGTCCAACCCTTAACTCAAAGTTACGCACGTTTGCTCTCTCTAGTTTTTCTCTCAAATAAATTATAATTCTATCCCTCATTTGCTCCGTTTGTAGAATTAGGTCTACGTCATCAGATGTTGCTCCTACAACTCCAACTAACGGTATTGATTTTAGAAAAGCGTCCTCACGAAACTCCAATTTATCATCTCCCTAGGCCTTTTTACTAGCGTTCATGTAATTACTGGCAGATTTCTCTGAATTTATTCCACCATTCTCTTCCTCTTCTTCTTCACGAAGGTTTTCCTCCAACATAACACGAAGTCTCTCTAAGGGATCTTCACAATTGGCACTCTATCAACAAGGGTGTGTGTGTCTACGGACTTAGAAAGGCTTAAAATAATGCTATCTCTACGGTTGTCTCTAAGGTTTTCGAAAAGTTTGTCTCTACTGTTCTCTACAAGTTGGTCTCTACGGCTTTCCCCAAGGTTTTCTAACCATACTTGTTTATCGCCAAAATCACTCTCTTTTAACAACTTTACAACTTCTATCTGTCTGCTTAAAGCGTCTAATTGGGCCATGTTTACACCGTTTCTATGCATAATCGAATAATCGTAATTCTCTAACTCAAGGGACCATCTGGCAATCCTAGGATTAATAGCTTTTCTACTAAGAGTTTGCACTAACGAATGGCAATACGTAATTATTTTAAACGGTCTATGCTCAAGGTATACTCTAAACCGGCGCAACGCATTTATTATTGCTAGTGTTTCCAGCTCAAGACTATGGTATCGAAATTCTGCCGCAGTGATTTTACCGGCATCAAACGAAGTAGGATGCATTTTTCCATCATCTTGTCGCTGCAATAGTATAGCTCCAAAATGGCTAAGACAGGTAAAGCGTTCTTTAAATCTTGGAATCAGTGGAAAATGACCCCCTTTCTTCAACAACCCTGTCAAGGGTTTAGCTATACGCGCAAATGACAGGACGAAACGTCTGAAATACGAAAAGAATCCTAAACAGGAGTGATGACTATGAACATTCTGCGGCACAGGGATATTTCTCAAGGCTTCCAAATGCGATTCACTAGGCTTTATCCCGTATTTACTGACACTGTACCCTGGAATTCACATTCATTCTTCAAAAATACGTATTTCTTTTTGCTTATCTCCAAATTATATTCGCTTATACGATCCAAAAGTTTTCCCAAAATTTCTAGGTGTTCATCTACTGTCTTAGTTGCAATAACTATATCGACCATATAAATTACTATGGTCTTCTTTCTTATAAAATCTGAAAACGTTTCTGGAACAAATCGTTGAAACCCTGCCGGGCCATTTTCCAATCCAAAAGGCATTATCAAATACTCATATTGTCCTTGAGGGGTAACAAATGCTGTATACGGCACGGATTTTTCTTCGACCTCTGTTGTACAAGACGAGAACGGCAAATGTATATGTATTTATATGTATTATTTGTTGTTTTGTTTTCTATAGTTCTTAAATACTTTTTTTTTATTCTTGAGCTATCATCGTCTGCCTCGTTGACCTGTTCAAGCCGGCTTGTATTGCGTCCAGCGCGACAAAGCCTAGACTTTTCTTGCATCAGTGACGTATTCAACAGTAAACTCACTCGCGTCAGGCGTTTGATGCATTTTGTTTCTGCTTGTATTCATGTTGTAAAAGGCCCACGGTACTTAGGGGCAAACTTCTTATTAATTCCTGCACTATCAACATTTCTTATAGCCGAATATATATATTCACGATATTCACGAGGAGCTCTATGTTCTACTATATGACCCTTCATTTCTTATCTGTGATTTCTGGATATTAACAGATGCGTTCTCACGGATGCTTACAAAATCTCTAGGTTCATCATTGAATTTATTATCTATGTACTCAGAAAGCTCATCAACTACAGATCCCTTTTGTAGTACTCCAAACAATAAAACACCAGGGGCTACTTGAGTGCTACCAAAGACACTAGAATAATAAGATGCGTAACGGCCATACATTTGTTTTGCACTATGCAGCCACTTTTTTGGTGGCGGCAATAATTGCTCTCTTCCCGCTCGCGTAAAATTGAGAGCATAAAAATCTAAAAATAGAATTCACTTGCTTGTGTGAGTGAAAACAGTAAACAAAAAAGTGTGCATGCGTGCGTAGTTGTGCTAGAAGACGATTTTCGGTCCGAAATCAATTTTGATCTAAGAAACAAATTTGATTAATGTTTTGGTCAATTTCGTTGTAATATGAGCTAAAAAAATAATATTTAAAAATTGATGCCGTGACTACTATTTTTTTTAAGAAGTTGTTTTAATATTCTTTAGTTAAAATCGCCGCTCGAATTAGCTACCGTTTACATATAAATATTTTTATTATTAATTATCTGTAATAAATGTAATTTTTGGTACCCAGGGAACACCACGGGGAGGCCATTACAATTGTAATGGGGTCGTATATTTATATGACCTTCGAGTCGACTTGAAATAATAAATGTTAAACATTAAAATAAAAATATTTGCTTTTCGATATAATTAGATCCTTTTTTTTTAAATTCATTTTATTAAATTTTTGTACTATATATTTATATGTTATGTATATATTTATTTTTAGTCGTCACTAATTTTTCATTTATGAGATAGAATGCTGAGTAAAAATGTTTCAAAAAAAATATTCAATGTTTTCGTGTTTTTATGGCACTGACGACAAACTTCACCAGGGGACTGTGAACGACATCTTTTTTGTGGAGGCGATCTTACAGCATTGAAATCAATGTCATCATTTTTGCAACTCTCAGGTTGTGATCTGGAATTGCTCCTTTCCTTAGATATTTTACGCCAATATCATCTGGCGAGAAATGATCTTGGCAAAAAAACAGTGATGAAGTGCTCGCCACAAAATCTTCTGTAAATTTTTACTTTTCCGCCCATTTCATTAAAATTGTTGGATCCTTTTCAGGAAACCTAAACAATTTAACAGCGAGGTGTTCGCGCCTAGATTTCTGACGGTGATAGATTTCTGTTCTTTTTTTGTCGGCCATAGCCAATTTTTTTACATAAAACAATTAATGTTAGATTCAAAAGTTCAAACCTTTATCGAAAAGCAGCAGTACCAGCACAACGTAATATAGGCGCGACAAATTATGAAAATATGTACTTCAAATTTTTTTTTTTTAGGACAATAACTTATCGCACTTTATGGCAGTTGTGTCTTTAATAAATCAGAAAATCATTTTTTTTAATTTAAAAATGCTTTTATATTATTAAAATTTCGAGAAACAGTAGCAAACGAGGATTTGTCAGCTTTAAGCAAACGAATTAAGAGGAACTAAAAGAAGAATGAATACATTGGCGCGCTTTTTTACCCACCCAAAATTGCGCGGTTTTTACAAATATCAAATTAGAATATAACAAAAACAAATACTGAAAATAGATCATTTACAGAATTATGCATATTGAACTCAAGTGACGTAAAACAAGTACCGCGATCCGATATAATCCTATGGGGTCGACTATAAAAATCAAAGTCGTACTAGTACTAGTCGTATTAACGGGAAAAGTTTGACAAACTTGGTAAAAGCATCAATAACAACCAGGAGATGCTTTCTCTTTGAAATGATACTCGGTAAGGGACCTAAATGGTCTATATGGAGTGTATAAAACGGAATACAAGGTCGAGGAATACTATGCAAGTCTATTATGAATAGATCTCGGCACCGAATGCAAAATGCACGAAAGACAATTTCTAATAAAATGCTCAACTTTAGTTCTCATTTCTGGAAACCAATAGGTCCTTCTCAAATCCTTATCAAACTTATCTGCTGCCAAGTGACCTAGTTTTTCGTGAGATTTTCATTCATACAAGCAGGTGCATACAAACAATAAGAATCATCCGCGTTCTTTCGACATACTAGTCCACCCCTTATCTCAAAGTTACGCACGTTTGCTTTCTCTAGTTTTTCTCTCAAATAAATTATATTTTTATCCCTCATTTGCTCCTTTTGTAGAATTAGGTCTACGTCATCAGATGTTGCTCCTACAACTCCAACTAACGGTATTGATTTTAGAAAAGCGTCCTCACGAAACTCCAATTTATCATCTCCCCAGTCCTTTTTACTACCGTTCATGTAATTTCACAAGGCTTCCAAATGCGAATCACTAGGCTATCCTGTATTTACTGACACTGTACCCCAGGAATTCGCATTCATTCTTCAAAAATACGCATTTCTTCTTGTTTATCTCCAAATTATATTCGCTTATACGATCCAAAAGTTTTCCGAAAATCTCTAGGTGCTCATCTACTGTCTTAGTCGCAATAACTATATCGTCCATATAAATTAATTGTTTCTTCTTTCTTATAAAATATGAAAACGTTTCTGAAACAAATCGTTGAAATACTGCCGGGCCATTGTTCAATTCGAAAAGGCATTATCAAATATTCATATTGTCCTTGAGGGATAACAAATGCTGTATATGGCACGAATTTTTCTTCGACCTTTTTTTGATAAAATCCGCTTTTAAAGTCAATCACAGAAAAACAACATTTTCATTCCAAATACTCCAGGCAATCTTCAATAAGGGGCAAAGGAAAATTATCTTTAACGATACGCGTGTTTAAACCACGGTAGTGAACGCACATTCGAATTTCACCAGACTTTTTCTTCACAAGGACCAAAGGTGACGCATAAAGTGAAGCGCCAGGACGTATTACTTTTTTTTTAAGCAAATCATCAATGATTTCCGCTACTTTCTCCCTCTCAAAATAAGACAAACGTCTCGGAGAACAGTAAAACTGAGTGGTATATAATAGACATATAATAGACATCCGATATCTAGGTGCAGTGTTATAATCGTATTGGATACTAAAATAATGAGATTGAATAATTTGTTCACACCTATTTGCAACTTTCAACCCAAACTCAGTGCCTATCTCAAATGAATTCTCTAATGATGGCTCAATGTCAGCCAAAAATCTATGCGCATCACAGTGCTGAATGTCAGCATCCAAAATTTCTACAGAATTTTCATTACCTAAGCCAGATTTGTGATTATGACTTAAATTAATGGGTTTATGAATGAAAAGATGTTCTTGTTCATTTTAGCGGTGGAAAGGGAAAATCTTTGGATTTATAAGTATCATTAATGTTTTTTCTATGAACGTTCTTTATCTTTAGTTTGTCTCGACCAATTAATACAGGGAGTGGTAATATTTTGTCATCAACTATATTTAAGAGGATAGAATATGTTTTCGAAAAATTTAACAGAGGCTTTCAAAATGCCCCAAATCGATATTTTTGGTCCCCCTAAGCCACAGTACTTCGATTTATTTGATCTCTTACCGGGATGCCGGATCTCGATATGTTGAATCCCTGCCAAGTTCTCTGATCCAGGCTCCTCCACATCCTGCAGAACTGCCGGCTGGTTGACGCCCTCCGCTCGGGGCATTGCTGGTACTTATGATCCACGTTAAAGCACTTGAAACAGGCCCCCTCTTCGGTTGCTTGCACTCTCTAGCCATGTGTTCCATTTGCCTACAATCGTAGCAACGAATGGTTTCGCGACTAGACACACGAACTTGGGGCTTCACCACTTTAGTTTTCTCCGCCGACTTTGAAATTTGGGCCGTCATCTTCTTAAATTTGTCGTAGATCATAATTTTGTTTTGAAACTCCTCCAAAGAACTAAAACAAGCCATTGCAGACGCATCTCCGGATTCATCTCCCAAGTCTTTTACGATTAATCTAATATCTTCTCGTGCCAACTCCACTTGTCTCGCAATGCCCCACATGGAGAAAAAATACTGGAGAGCACCCTCGTCCTAGCATCCAGTTGCTTGAACACATCGAATGCAGTAATCTTGAGGTCAAAAACGGCTATCAGCTCTGCTCGCAAACAACACTCTTGCTGATCTAGCCAGTAAACGTTTGGCGAAGATAAAATGTTTTTTCTCCGCCACGCAATATATATGGATTATATTCGAAAAGTCGTTGATCCAACGCAGCACAGGGTATCCATTGTCTCCAGAAAACGATTGAATTAGGGCATCCAAATCACTCATAAAGATGTTGTCTTCTTGAGCTAATTTATTTTGGCCCAACTCATTTTCTAAATCAGCCACTCGTTTGCGCGAGTTACCAGTGCTGGCCCCGCACCTGGTATGTGTGTAGAGTGGTTGCCTTTTTTCCCAATGGTTGGATACCAGTGCTTGCCTCGCACCTGGTATTATGTGAGTAGAGTAGTTGCCCTTTGGCCAATGATTAGTTTGTGTCAAGTTGGCTTCTTGCCAATTTAAATTGAAATAAGGATTAAGTGACTTTACTTGGTCTCTGTCCAAATTGAACTGACTGTTTCTTTATTTTAAAATTAAAGCTAAGCTACAAAATGTTTACAAGATTTATGTTTCGTTCTCAACATGTACCCAATAAATCGTTGATGCGGCAGTTCTAGTTCTGCTTATGAGAACTGTCGCAACTGACATCCTGTCAAAGTGCTTAGTCGGCACTTGCAACATAGTCGCACATTTCATTGTTTATGTGAGCAATGAACTGTGTCTCGGCGGCTTGGCGGGTGGGACCGAATCGCGTTTAAGTTATGAGTTTCTCTTCTGTGTCCAGGAGTCTGTCTTCTTAAGATTAAGTGCGATCGAGTTAGGAAGATTACTTGACTTGACTTCGCCCCCTTAGTTATCTTACTAGCCTTGTGGCTTAGCAATCCAATGTAAATAAGTACAAAGTGATTTTACGGCTATGCGCCGGAGTTATGCTGTGCTTTATTGAGCAGCCTTTTTAGAACTAAAGTACAGACAATATTCTTGCTTAGTCTACCCTACGCGACAATGCATCACGCCACCAAGACATGAGCGGCAAGCCGACTCAGCATTCCTTGCGGCACAGCGCGACACTCCAAATGGGAAGCGTCGGACTTCTACCGCCGAACGGTCTCAGCATAGAGCGCTGAACTCCATTATGGCGCGTCAGCATTACTTTGCGAGGCTACTTAGTTGCTAAGGGAATGTGAACTTGATGGTTTGTTAACTATCCCCCCCTCAGACCTTTGACCGTCCTCCGTCAAGCTGTATTTGTCGATGGTCCGCTGCATCTCCTCGGAGGCTCGTCTTCTCCTTAACACCAGGTAAAGTAAGAAGGAGCCCATCAGGCCAACGTTCAGGATGACACCAGCTGCGAACCAGACCCTAGGCGAGCCTGCAGATTCAACTTCTTCCTGAAAACTTTGGATGGAGCGCAAGTTTTCACTGTTCATTCTGTGCAACAGAGAGATACTGAGCACCGGGTCGTGGCCGATGATATTAACTAGTGGAGATCTGACGATTCCTGGTTGCTTGCTTAGTACCTTTCGGATGTTTACAAATTCGGTACCCATTGATGGTTGCCGTTTGATCGAAGGTCACCAGGCTGGGTGTGGCATTGTGCCAGTGTGTTGTCGTCGAGGCGTAGCAGAATGTGTTGATGGGAGACTGGGTAGGCAGCGACCTTCTTGCACCTGAACTTAACCCTTGGGTAGGCTATTAGTATATGGATGATGTTTGCGGCCTGGAGGACTCTAATTTTAGATGCTTCTATTAAGCTTACTATAGGAGTGTCTTGTTCGACAAGCGATTTCAGATCGGCATGATCAAGGATTGTGGTGGTTTGTTAACTATCCCCCCCTCAGACCTTTGAGCCGTCCCTCCGTCAAGCTGTATTTGTCGATGGTTCCGCTGCATCTCCTCGGAGCTCGTCTTCTCCTTAACACCAGGTAAAGTAAGAAGGGGCCCATCAGGCCAAAGTTCAGGATGACACCAGCTGCGAACCAGACCCTAGGCGAGCCTGCAGATTCAACTTCTTCCTGAAAACTTTGGATGGAGCGCAAGTTTTTCACTGTTTCATTCTGTGCAACAGAGAGATACTGAGCACCGGGTCGTGGCCGATGATATTAACTAGTGGAGATCTGACGATTCCTGGTTGCTTGCTTAGTACCTTTTCGGATGTTTACAAATTCGGTACCATTGATGGTTGCCGTTTGATCGAGGTCACCAGGCTGGGTGTGGCATTGTGCCAGTGTGTTTGTCGTCGAGGCGTAGCAGAATGTGTTGATGGAGACTGGGTAGGCAGCGACCTTCTTGCACCTGAACTTAACCCTTGGGTAGGCTATTAGTATATGGATGATGTTTGCGGCCTGGAGGACTCTAATTTTAGATGCTTCTATTAAGCTTACTATAGGAGTGTCTTGTTCGACAAGCGATTTCAGATCGGCATGATCAAGGATTGTGGGGTTTACTATATTTGACTTGGCCAGCGTAATGGTAAGAATCAAATTTTGGATTTCTGTGGAAAGCATCCTATTTCTTGCCAATAGTGCTTCGAATAGATGTGGGGTGTCAACCAAGTCGTCGGTTTGTCTATTGATTTGTTTCTGGGTTTCTGAGTTGATGATTATCTGCCTAGAGTAAGATTCCACTAGCTGAGCCTCCGTTATCTTGATCTTTAGGAAATCGGAGGCATCAGGAGTACCCGCCACTACTTTCAAGGCTGTACCTAAGAAGTCTAAGCTCCTGGCAATCCTGTGGTGAACATTAAGGACGGACAACAACGTTCTCAGGTGATCTGTATCGACCTCTAGCAACTTACGCATGTGGCACTGGGGAAAGGACTCGGACAGTTTTTGTGTTTCGTCTATCATGATAGCGTACTCGGAGAGGTTACTTGAATGTTTCAAGAGGTCACGCTGTTCAAGCACCAGCACATCCCCATCTAACACGGGAATGTATTTGGCATGCGAAAAGTTGGTGATCCGAGCATTCGCTACTACCAGGGGCATTAACATCATGAGGGTGAGCCTGGAAATTAAAGACAAGGTGAGACTCCGGTGCTCGGGTTTTCCTTAACGTAACTTATTAACTAACTGTAAAGGAAGCGCTTACTTGAGGTTGTCCTTATGGACCACCCTCCCCTTAATGAGAACAGACGTTCTTAGGTCTGCCTGCACCTTTTGTTCCGTGCATAATGGGGTCAGCTTGTTTCCTAACCTCTTGTTGTTTTTTACAAGACCTATTCTCCTACCTCAAATATGCGGTTTTGTCTGGTCGGGTTGCATCGTTCGATGTTGTCCTGCTGGGCTTTAACCAATCTGGCCTTGTTGTTTAGGTAGCGCTCGTGGGTCCCTGAGTGTATAACCTCAATTGGCCTCTCACGAGTTACTGAGTGCACGGTTTTGTTATATTCTACCGTTGCCCTCAGGATTAGTTCTACTGTGTAATTTGTCTTTTTGTCCAACTTCAGACATCTGGCAATTTCTGCCAGTGTGCTGTGGCACCGTTCAACTTGTCCATTGGACGAGCTGTGGAGTGGGGCCGCATTCACTATGTCAATGTCGAAGCTGTTCTTGAGCATTAAGGGGATAGTTTCTGAGTTAAATGCGGGTTCGTTGTCGCAATACACCGTTTTGATACTGAAAGAGGTTGACAATCTGCAGCAGGGGTGCTGTGATGTTCTGGACACCACTGGTTGCACTATTGCAAATTTTGAAAATTTGTCAACGCAAGTCAGGAATAGCTTCCTGTTGGTTGAGAAAATGTCACTATGCACCATTTCACCAGTATAACTGGGGATAGGTGTTTCCCCGAGCTCTTGCTTCTTTGGGTGCCTGTCATACTTTGCTTGGGTGCAGACCCTGCAATTAGCTACTACTAAACTGCCCATTTTAGGAAAATAATAATTGTCAAGAAGAACTATTTTCCTGCGCAGCTCGGTGCGCACGGTTGTGTTCTGCAGTGATGATTTCTAACTGCTCGTTCCTATCTGATATATCCGACACGACATTCTTGCAGTGACGGAATTGGGTAGATTGGAATTGCGTAATGAGGTCGTGTTGAAAACTTGCTAGGGTAGGCCAATCGCAGTGAAACGCGTTTACAACGTCAGGGTTAACGACTTCTTTTAGGGCTTGCAATAAATGACTCTTGTCTGTGAAGCTGATCAAGTGGCGAGTTTTGCCTCGGAACAGGACTAAGTTTCGCTTGAGTGGAAACCGTGCTGCTTCCAGAATGATCTGGTTCCTGAAGCAATTCAAGGGTTTGTCAGTGGTTTCGACCGTGTAGGTCAGGGACAGCTCGCTGTGGATGGTCGCGGCGTCTGATCGGGTTTCGTTTTGTAAGGCATTCAGATTCTGCCTAGATAGGCATCTGCCACGAAATTTTCTTTGCCAGGTTTGTAAAAAACCTTGGCATTATGCTGGTCTATATAAGATTTCCACCTTTTAATTTTGGCATTCGTGTAAAAATATTGATTTCCCTCGAGCCATACAGGAAGTTCTGCAGCTTACTTAAGGCCCATACAATTGGCAGCAATTCCCTTTCGTTTGTTGCATAGTTTTGCTCGGGCGGTTTAAGGGTACGAGAAATCATGGTGATTGGCCTGCCCTCTTGAGGCAGGACTGCACCGATGCCATTTGCGGACGCATCTGTGGTGAGGTCAAAGGGCTTCTTGAAATCGGGGTTTTTGAGTATAACATCCTCGGATGCTAGAATATAACGCAGCCTTTGAAATGCGTTTCGCTGAGTCTCGTTAAACTCAACACGAATCTTTTTGGACATGTGTCTACTCACCGAACCATTTTCCCCTTTCAGGATATCTGTAATTGGCCGGGCTATGGCGGCAAAGTCTTTGATGAAGACTCTGTAGTAGCTGCCTAAGCCAAGGGAAGATCAAACTTTATAGACGCTGTCTGGTTCAGGGAATGGCCTGAATGGCCTTCACCTTTTTCGGATCGGATTTTGTTCCGTCCTTGCTTACTATAAAGCCGAGGCCAGAGAGTCCTCGGCTAGGTTCAACTTGACTCCGGCCTGTGTTAACAGGTCTAGGCCTATAATAGCGTCGAACGAGTTGAGCGAATTCAATAGGAAGAATGGGGAGGTGTGCTTGAATACCTTGATAAAGCACTTTTGCTTGATTTCGGTGGAGCCATGTATTGAGTTCACCGAGAACGGACTGGCTACCGTCATTACATTTTTTAGCTCTTTTACGGGCTTAATGTAATTCTTTGCTGCGCCGGTGTCAATTAACATCTTTAAAGTTCTCCCAGCCAAACGTCGTTCAATGAACGGCAACCGGGAGCGTTCCCTAAAAAATTCAGTGAGTCGTCGCTTGGAGCGTACTCATTGTCACTGTCGATATCCTCCACTGCAGCCTTTGCTGTATTCTCATATTCCTGCTTGGGTCTTTTGCGTTAGGGACTTTAGACTTGAGGTTTTCTTGGACAACATTGTTGATGCGCTGTCTTGGACCTGTCGAACGGTCCGAGGAATTTATCCTTTTATAAGTATTGGGCCCAATAGGGTCATTCCTATTGTATTCGGTTCGCTGCCTGAACCTGGAAGACGCGTCGACCTCTATGGGCTGAGGTGCTTGCGCCTGGTTGTCATTATTATTCTGCGGAATGGTATTACCTTTTAGTGGCCTGACAAAGTGTGGGTTTCTGTCCTGGAGTTGTTCTTCTCGGTCGTCTTTCCCTTGTCCACCCTGGAAGCGGCCCTTGCCGTTTCCAGACCTTTGCGCTCGTTTCTCTATAGCCTTGGCGTAGAAACTCCTTTCAATGCTTGCTTCCGCTTCTCTGGCCAGAGCCAGGGCAGATGGCAAGTCCTTGGGTTGAGCCGGGAAGACCACAGCTCTAAGGGACTTTTTGAGGCCGGAAGTGAAGGCATGCAGGGCATCGGCTCTTACTTCAGCGTTGAGTAAGTCAGCGCCCTCTTGCTCGTGTGTCATCACAATTTTGTTGGTGACGAGCGTCAATTTTTTTTCGACTTCGTCGTAGTATTGCATCAATGGCATGCCCCCTTGCCTGACCATCTCTAATCCCTGCCTCAGTAGGCTTAGAGATGTCTTGTCTGAGTACGTGCAGTCTAACCTAGCCAAAATGGCATCGAAATTCAACACAGTATTGTGAGATACGTGTACGGCTCCAGCTGCGCTCGAATTTTGTTGCGCAGGATGGCTACGGCTTGGTAATGAGCACTGCTACCGTTATAGGGCTTGAATAGTTCGTAAGCGTATATGGCAGCTTGCCTCCAGGCCACATATTCATCTTGGGTGCCACTAAATTCTGGCACCGACTTGATGACGTCTAATGGTAAGTCACACCTAACCTCAGGATTTACAGTAACTTTTTCGTACGTGATGATTTGCGGTGCTTCCACCTGCAAACTTTGCACTAGAGCAGCTAGGGAGTTTATCTGCGTTTGAAACTGGGACTGTTGTTGTGCTAATGCCTGTCTGACGGCATTTTCGACAAGTGCTTGGATCTGAGCGGGGTCCATGATGTTGTTTATGGGGGGACTAGCTAACGGCTGATCTACTAACGGACTTGCTCGTTCCTCCTCGCAACGGCCCTCACTCTCGTATTCAACTTTTATGTCTCTGTAAGTACCCGCGCAACTCATTGGTTGGTTGACACAACACAAATATAAGCTTTCGCCGAGCACAAGCGATCGGCTTATTAAATATGGCAAGAAACGGTATGCAATACAATAAGTTTGTTGGGTATGCAACGAAAATTTATTTCGTCAAGGTATGCAGTATTCTTTATGAGTTAGGTTTTCCCCGGCTCAGCTGCTCCTGGCCACTTACGCCGATGACACCGCCATGTTGGCGTCTCATTCTTCACTGCAAACTGCCTCCAATGCAGTCCTGGAATGGCTGCATGCAATTGAAGAATGGACTGCCAAATGGAATGTGGCCATCAACTCCTCAAAGTCAGCCTGTGTAACTTTTTCCCTGCGGCCCGGAACTTGCACAGGTCTGACCTTCGATGGAAACCCCATCATCAATGTCACATCGCACTGCTACCTAGGAGTACATCTGGATCGGAGACTGACCTGGAGGGCCCACATCACGTCGGTCAAATTCAAGTCCCTGGCGAAGCTAAAAAAGCTCGACTGGCTCTTGCACTCTAGCAAGCTACAAATGAGCTCTAAGGCTCTTTTAATCAAAGCCGTACTAGCTCCAACGTGGAGTTATGCCATCCAGGTGTGGGGAACTGCCGCCAAATCCCAGCTCAATAGGCTCCGAGTGGTCCAGTCGAGAGCTGCACGTCACGCATCTGGGCTCCCCTGGTACGTGACGAACAAGGTAATCGAAACAGATCTGAAAGTTACCCTTCTTGGGGATCAGATCAATTTTCATAGCAGCCGTTATGCCGACAGGCTTGTAGTCCACCCGAACCGACTGGCAAATATGCTTGTTAATCCCATCTCCCTCCGAAGGCTGAAGAGGGTACACCCCAGCGATCTCCCCACCCGGAGGATAATATAAGTTAAGTAATTAATAACTAGATAAATCTTTCCCTCTGTACTAAATTAAGAAACCACTTGGTCTCATATACTTTTTATAAGCACATTATGTTAAGTTCAGTGGAGTTGACTGAACGATTCCTTTTGAAACCCAAATAAAAATATACTTACATGAAAAAAAAAAAAAATTGAGTGTGGCGAAAGTATGCAATGAAAATTGGTCAAGCCGAATTTCACAACCTTAACGTGGCCAGCAATGAATTATGTTTTTTCTTTTACTTGTTTTTTGCTTTTGTTTTTTTTGACACTTGATGCGTTGCCGAGTAAATAGCTTGTCAAACTTACATGTTCTGTACCTTAACTACCCTGTCGACTATTTGTGGTCCTTGATGAAGTTGGGCGCCAGTTATGAGTTTCTCTTCTGTGTCCAGGAGTCTTCCTTCTTAAGATTAAGTGCGATCGCTGGAGTTAGGAAGAGTACGTTGGAGGGCTTGACTTCGCCCCCTTAGTTATCTTGCTAGCCTTGTGGCTTAGCAATCCAATGTAAATAAGTACAAAGTGATTTTACGGCTATGCGACGGAGTTATGCTGTGCTTTATTGAGCAGCCTTTTTAGAACTAAAGTACAGACAATATTCTTGCTTAGTCTACCCTACGCGACAATGCATCACGCCACCAAGACATGAGCGGCAAGCCGACTCAGCATTCCTTGCGGCACAGCGCGACACTCCAAATGGGAAGCGTCGGACTTCTACCGCCGAACGGTCTCAGCATAGAGCGCTGAACTCCATTATGGCGCGTCAGCATTACTTTGCGAGGCTACTTAGTTGCTAAGGGAATGTGAACTTGATGGTTTGTTAACTATCCCTGCCTCTGGGTTAGTACGGACACATATACTGATCACGATCCGAAACATAACATTCAGAGTTACGGCCTATGCCTAAGACTGAGTTCTTCTTTTAACGAAAAGCTTTTTTCTACCATCAGCAAACTGTTGGAATCCTACAAAACCCTCACAGGTAACTGTGCATGGAGGGAACTCGTACCCCTCCCACTTTGTGAGCCATACATCATATGCGCTCCGACCATGTTAAGTATCTTGGCGTCGACCTGGATTTTAATATTTCCTGGAAATGGAACTTTGAGGAATGGATGAAGAAAGCAGTAGGTGCCTTCTATGGATGGAGACAGGGACTTTAAGCGTACACGTATATTATTTACTTGCTTACATATTAGTCGTCCGTCCGCTTTTAAGCCATGGTTCGATTATCTGGTGGAAATCGGTCAACTCCAGCTTTAAATCAATATCCATGAAACTTTCACAAAAGACGAAACAGACCAGATCGGACCACTTAATGAAAATCTGTTATAATAATAAAAAAACTTATTCCTTATTGCTTTTTATCATAAGGTATAATTTAGTATAAACCAGTTTTTTTCAATATTTAATTATACCGGGTACTTGAAGGGTAAATGGTAAAGCTGAAAGAAGCATCGGCGATGTATCGATACATCGATGTTTTTAAAAAATCGGAAACATCGAGCTTTTTGTTTACCCATCACTGCTTTGCAGGGAAAGAGCTTAACACGTTTTTTGTTAACAATTTACTAAAATAAACTATAAACTATAATATTGGTGTTGGCGGCGATCGGAAATGGAGAAGGCTTTAAGACGAGAACATCAATGGTAATTAGATTAACTAGTTACAATCATATGGTTTGTAATGTATTTTTTTTTTAATATAGTTGCCTGGCGATGTCGAAGGGATGGTCCCAAGTAAGCAAAAAATATGGGCAATCAACTGTTTTGAATTATTTTGACAAATCAGCTTATGGCAAGAAAGCCAAATGTATCAAATGTGGCAAAACATAGTAAACAAGTGGGAGTTCGACTAACTTGTCTTGTCAGTTCAAGAGGATGCATCCTAATTTAACAGTCAGCAATAGCCGTCAATTCTGTCATTCGTTGACAAAAAATATGAAACGTCGTCGAGCCGAAAGCAAAGACTGGACAGTGCCCTATGCTACTACATTAGCTCAGACATGCGCCCTTTTTCATTGGTGGAAAATAAAGGATTCCGCAATTTTGTAAGCTTCCTTGATCCAAGGTATGAATTGCCTTCACGAACCACCTTGAGAAATGTCTCGATGGCAAATGCATACAATGAAAAGAAGGTCAAGTTGTACGCATTTTTTAAAAACGTAAAGCACTGAGCAATTACAACAGATTGCTGGACGTTAAGGGCCAACGAGTGCTATTTTACTATTTACTGTTTTGAAGACTGAAAAGCTCATTGACGAAACAACCCATTCTTCTGAAAACATTGCAAACTGTTCGTTGACAATTTCGCGATTTGGGTCTTCATATTCGTCCTGTGAAAACAGAGCCCAACGAGCTACTCGAAAAGGAACTTCCTTTTTGTTCATAATGTATATTATATTATATTATATGCGAAGAGAGGCCTCATTTTGTTTGTTGGTTAATTTGGTTTCTTTATTTCTGGAGCAGCGAAGGTCCCGCTCCGTTCAAAGTAAATTTGTCAATGACTTGGAGTTCTCCATACAAAGGTTACTTAGCCTAATTCGAGGAGCAGCGCTGCCGGCGTAGCCCTGCAGTTAACAAGCAAGTCAGAGGGGTGCAACGACCCGCCGAAATGCCAACAATAACATCGACGACGCTGAACCAGCCCAGTAACGCATTTCGCTTTAGCGAAAGCGATGTGCACGGGTCAGCGTAATGCGAGGCGGGCAATATCCGCGCTGGGTGACCGTTGAAGGCAGGAAACTCCAGACGGCACGAGGCGCTGACCAAGCGCTCTGCTGAGTGCGCTCCCTCTAACCGAAGACTTGGCGGCCTAAATAAATTTGATTTGTCTTTAGTTCGTAACAGACCAGAATTCAGAGCAGTTGGCTCTAATAAAAGAACCATTTAATAATACAAACGTATTTGGCTTAATTGACGCCCAAGGCGCTTAAGTGTCGTAATAACGTAAAATCCGTAATAAAAAGATCTAGAAATCAAGGTCTCGTAATCGGGTTTTCTTTGAAAACACTTCGGACTCGCGCGCTGCACAACAACAGTGAACAGCAACATACAAACACAAATATCTAATACAAAAACAAAACAACGCTGCACAAGCAGCAGTGAAAACCGCTGCATATCAACAGTAAACAGCTAAATCAACGACAGTCAGAGGATAAACGGATCAAACGGTCTTCGCTGCATTTCAATATAACATGTAAGTGAGATCTTTATTTTCAATTTACCCCCTTTTAACGTCAACCAGACATGTGTGCCATTTTTTGACACAAATACACATAATAAATAACGAAATAAAAAAAAAATAAAAAAGATTGATTGCAATTAAAAGTTCAAGTACAAATTGCTTAAAAAAATGAAGAAGGAAAATTAAAGTCTTTCCTAAAAAGTAGTTCTTTCTCATACAAATGATAAAGTAAAAAATCGCAAACGTATCATTGTCCGATGTATAGAAAAAGTAACGAAAACAACGACAGTAACGAGGACTTAATACAGAGCTATAAAGACATAAGAAATAATAACCAACAAGGGGGTTACATTAACGGTACTGAGACCGACGAAGATATAGAATTAAAATACTTAATAGACGGCTTTACAGACAAAGTAAAAATGGTTAACGATCAAGAATTTCAAAATCAACATCAACAAGAGGCAACACCAACACAGGAAACCTCAGGTTCCATTAGTAATAAAGATGTAATTAGACTCATAGAAGCGGCCGTAAATGGCGCACTAGAGCACCAACAAAGAATATTTTCAGAAAAGCTTAAAGAGGTTGAAAATAGGCAGAGAATAAATGAGGGTGGACCCTTAGTAGTATTTGAGCAAAAACCACACAACGCAGCTATCCCTTGTAATGAACCACTAGACTTGGTGAAGTCCATACGAATTTTTGACGGCAAACAAGATTAATAATACAAACGTATTTGGCTTAATTGACGCCCAAGGCGCTTAAGTGTCGTAATAAACGTAAAATCCGTAATAAAAAGATCTAGAAATCAAGGTCTCGTAATCGGGTTTTCTTTGAAAACACTTCGGACTCGCGCGGCTGCACAACAACAGTGAACAGCAACTTACAAACACAAATATCTAATACAAAAACAAAACAACGCTGCACAAGCAGCAGTGAAAACCGCTGCATATCAACAGTAAACAGCTAAATCAACGACAGTCAGAGGATAAACGGATCAAACGGTCTTCGCTGCATTTCAATATAACATGTAAGTGAGATCTTTATTTTCAATTTACCCCTTTTAACGTCAACCAGACATGTGTGCCATTTTTTGACACAAATACACATAATAAATAACGAAAA
The DNA here is from genome assembly GCA_005876975.1 of Drosophila orena. Classification (NCBI taxonomy): domain Eukaryota; kingdom Metazoa; phylum Arthropoda; class Insecta; order Diptera; family Drosophilidae; genus Drosophila; species Drosophila orena. Next base: position 76,754 of record VCKV01000342.1, on the reverse strand, counting down.
AAAAAAAAATAAAAAAGATTGATTGCAATTAAAAGTTCAAGTACAAATTGCTTAAAAAAATGAAGAAGGAAAATTAAAGTCTTTCCTAAAAAGTAGTTCTTTCTCATACAAATGATAAAGTAAAAAATCGCAAACGTATCATTGTCCGATGTATAGAAAAAGTAACGAAAACAACGACAGTAACGAGGACTTAATACAGAGCTATAAAGACATAAGAAATAATAACCAACAAGGGGGTTACATTAACGGTACTGAGACCGACGAAGATATAGAATTAAAATACTTAATAGACGGCTTTACAGACAAAGTAAAAATGGTTAACGATCAAGAATTTCAAAATCAACATCAACAAGAGGCAACACCAACACAGGAAACCTCAGGTTCCATTAGTAATAAAGATGTAATTAGACTCATAGAAGCGGCCGTAAATGGCGCACTAGAGCACCAACAAAGAATATTTTCAGAAAAGCTTAAAGAGGTTGAAAATAGGCAGAGAATAAATGAGGGTGGACCCTTAGTAGTATTTGAGCAAAAACCACACAACGCAGCTATCCCTTGTAATGAACCACTAGACTTGGTGAAGTCCATACGAATTTTTGACGGCAAACAAGATGAGTACGTCGCATGGCGAACCGCAGCGGTTAACGCCTACGAAATCTACAAACCATATTTTGGTAGTTCTAGAACCTATCAGTCCGACACGTAGTTCTCTCAGCTGCGCCGAAAGATTTGTCATCAGCATTGGCCGGGGCTCAACGGGCAGAGTCCTGCAATGAACGAGCCTGGTTTGTTGCCAGCTTTAATAAAAATTAGCAGAAAAAAATTTCAACCGTCGCCAGGGTAACCGTTTTCATAACACCCCACAAGGTAATAACCACAACAACTCTCAGGGTGCTTTCCAGAGAAACCAAAACAATAATGCAATGGTATTCAAGCTAAAGCTCTCAATTTTCTAAAAACCAAGGACATAAAGGCCAAACGCAACAGAACAATGAATCAAATAATCCTCGAAAAGGCTATACGCAAAACCTCGGTCCTGAACCAATGGACGTCGATCCCACATCACGTTCTAAATTCAGGGGCGAGCAGACAGCTCGCAGTCGTTAACGGTTGAACCATACGACTCAAGAGCAGTCAAATGACCAGGAGTATAGTGTAAAGTCATCCTACAAAGCAGCGGAAATCGAGGCAGATAACACGTCCGATTCCGAATCATGTAATTTTTTAGGGGAACGTCCCTGCTCCTGTTGGATACAGGAGCCTCCAAAAATTACATTAAACAGAATTAAAACACTTCAAACTGGTGGAAACACCATTCGAAGTCACATCAATCCATGGTCATACAAAAATAGAACAAAAGTGTCTGATCCATCTATTCAATGTAAAGTCATACTTCTTCTTGTTAAACAACCTGAACGGATATGACGGAATTGTTGGACTAGATGTGCTAAAAAGGGTCAAAAGGTCAACGCAAAAATTTATCTAACAAAAAACAGCATCGAGCATGATCATGGTACGGAGCAAATTTTTTACTCAAAATGCAGAAATGTAAACTTTATTAACATCGATGACGAGGACGTGCCAAACGCCGTCAACGAAGATTTCAAAAAGATGATCAAAAACAGATCAAAAGCCTTTGCGGACCCAAACGAGTCCCTCCCCTTTAATATAAATACGGTCGCCACGATCCGCACGGACGGGGAAACCGTATATTCAAAACTTTACCCATATCCGATGGGTGTAGCCGATTTCGTCAATACGGAGGTTAAACAACTTCTAGCAGACGGAATAATAAGGCCATCCCGTTCGCCTTACAATAACCCAATTTGGGTTGTTGATAAGAAAGGTTTTGACGAAGAAGGTCATAGGAAGAAACGTCTCGTTATTGACTTCAGGAAACTGAATCAGAAAACAATTAATGACAAGTATCCTATACCACCCATATCGACCATACTGTCGATCATTGGAAAAGCTCAGACCTTAACGACTCTTGATCTGAAGTCGGGCTTCCATCAAATTGAGCTCGCGGAGCGCGATCGTGAAAAGACAGCTTTTTCGGTCAACAACGGAAAGTATGAATTCTGCAGACTTCCCTTTGTTTTAAAAAATTCCCCTAGTATTCTTCAACGGGCCATAGATGATGTTCGGTAAAACTTGCTATGTCTACGTCGATGACGTAATCATTTTCTCCCAAACAATGGAGAGTCATGTCAACGATATAAACACGGTTCTAAAAATTTTGTACGATGCAGGCATGAGAGTGTCTGTAGAACAATCTAAGTTCTTTAAAGACAACGTATAATAAAACTAGAATTAAAACTTCACCAGAAAAGGTTAAGGTTATAATAGAATTTCAACTACTACCAATAGTATGGGCACTTCAAAATCTCAGAAACTATTTATAATGCGTAAAGAAGTTAAACATCTTCACCGACTATCATCCACTGACCGGTTCAATGTCCGATAAAAATCCGAATCCCAGACTCAAAAGGTGGAAAGCGTGTGTTGATGAACATAACTCACAAGTGTTCTACAAGCCGGGAAAAGAAAACCACGTAGCTGACCGCACAATATTGCTTCGCTCACTAAAAGATTTAGTAAAAATAGATGTCGTCAATGCAATCCACTGCGAGCTACCTATACTCGCCTTCATTCAGTACTATTTAATCGTCGCTTTTCCCTCGACGACGTTTAGACATTGTAAGAGCTTGGTCATTGATATAACAAACAGTACCGAACAAAGGGAAATTATGATCACGGAACACAATAGAGCCCATAGAGCAGGACAGGAAAACGTAAAACAGGTCCTTCGTGACTACTTTTTTCCCAAAATGGGCCAGCTAGCGGCAGAAATCACCGCAAATTGCAGAACGTGTTCCAAAGCAAAATACAATCGTCACCCAGTGCAACAAAAAATAGCGGAAACACCAATTCCCGGTTATACTGGAGAAATTATCCACATAGATCAACTGATCAAAAGCATTTTCTAACTTTTATCGATAAGTTTTCAAAATTCGCTATGGTCATACCAATCGATTCAAGAGCAATCGTAGATATCTAAACTCCGATACTACAAAATAAAAACAGTTTACTGCGACAATGAAAGGTCTATCAACTCACAAACCATACGAACCATCCTAGAAAATAGGTACGGTATACAGGTCTCAAATGCACCTCCGTTGCACAGCTCATCTAATGGCCAAGTTGAGAGATTTCATAGCACCCTAGCGGAAATCGCACGGTGCATCAAGATAGATCAAAACATAGCCGAGGCGACCGACCTTATTCTATTCGCAACAATAGAATATAACAGAACTGTCCACTCGGTTACAAATAAAAAGCTTCAGATAAGCCTCACACAAAAGCAATAAGCAGTACCAAGTAGGCGAAAAAATCTGGTTAAAAACCAACAGACGCCTAGGTACCAAATTAACGCCACTCTGCTCAAAAGAGGTCATTGAGGCTGATCTGGGCACGACAGTGCTTATTAAAGGCAGGGTGGTCCATAGGGACAACCTTCGGTAAGAGGGTGCCCAATTTAATGTTATATTTTTTTTGGAAACATTGACCTAAGTCGAGGACTCCATTAGTATATAAATCGCTAACATCATATCTTGCAATAATTGTCTTACCATGTTTAAAGAAACATAGAATTTTTTTTATGTGCAAGTCACTACTTTACGTACTTTGTTATTTTTGATGACTTCATATACGCTGGTTCATAAACGTTGGGCTTGAAGCTTTTTCTATAGATTGCTTAGGCAATTCTATTTCGTTATCTCTTGCACAGGATTTTTGTCTACTTTAAAATCTTGTAGTGACTTTCTTTATATTTCTCGTTATTATGTAGTTCTTTGATGATTATTCTTGATAACGCATCAGCTACATAGTTATCTTTCCCCTTTAGATACTCAAGTTTAAAATTATACTCCTCTAATTCAAGAGTCTCATACGAGTTAGTTAAGAGCTCGGATTTATCATTGAGAACAGGTAGGAGAACAGTGGTCTGTGGTCTGTTTTGACATTGAAATGTCTACCATAAATATATTGTCTGAAATGAGTTATTGCCCAATGAATTGCTGCCAATTCTTGTTCTGTTGTGCTTTTGTTACTTTCACCCTTGTTGAACGCTCTTGATGCGTATGCAACTGGAAGTTGAAGTGCATTTTGGTGTTGAGTTAACACTGCTCCACAAGATTGCTTACTTGCATCAGTAATTATGCAAAATTCTTTGCTGAAATTTGGGTATTGTAATAAAATGGGATTAACTTGTGCCGATGAGATGTTCGAAGGCATGTTGGCATTCAGCTGTCCATTCGAATTGTACACCTATTTTACATAATCTTATTATGTGAAGAGAATATTAGGCAAAATTTTGTATAAAACGTCTATAGTAATTGCTAAATGCCACAAATCGTCTAGCACTGTCCGCATCATGTGGGACCGGATAATTTCTGATGACGTAGTATTTTTTGTCATCTGGCAAGATTCCTTGATCTGTGCATTTGTGTCCGAAAAATGTGACTTCAAAAATGAGCATATGTTTTTCGAAACAACCAATAACTATTAAATCATCCATACACAGAAATGCTTGCGAAGGTTCAAGTCCAGAGAAAGCAATAGTCATCATTCTCTGGGAGGAAATTGGTGCTATTTTTAGACCGAATGGAAGCGATATGAGCCATTGCTCGTTGAAAAAGACGTTATAAGATTTATCAAATCTATTCTGAATATCTAAAAATATGGTACGGACTTCTTTCCATTCCATAATATTAGTGTTTTACTTAAGGTTTTCTTATTCATTTTATATGTTTGTCAAGTAGATTTTATTTTATTTCCTTTATTATTAAGAAATATAGACTACCAGTGTAGGCGGACCATATATATTTTTGTCTCTCCGAGATATATATTATCCTCAGTGATTTCTGTTATAATCACGTAAGGTAATATGGTTAATACTACAGCTTTTTCCTCTTTTGTGCAATGGTACAAATGGGCTTGTCGGCGTTTTGAATTTTTCGCTATAAGCTTCTTAAAATTCTTTTACTCTTATACACACGCGACACTGGCTGAGTACTTGTACCGCTCTCAAGACAAACAGGGGATCTCTTTCTAATGTTTCCCTGATTATCGCGGACATAGTACTATTTTTTTTTTTCAAAATTTTCTAGCTTTTGTTTTATGTTTTCAAATTTTTTTTTGTTTTTACCATAGGCACCATAAGCCTGTATAGATTTTATCCTTTTTTTCTTAGCTTTAGGTTAATAAATTTAGATCTTCTCTTAATCATTTTCCCTACTCAAGTAATTTTACTTGAGGCACCTATTGTGCAACTTATAAAGTTTTGTTAAAAGACCTGCTGCTATTATTATGAGGAAAATTGTAATAGTGTTCAGTTCGGGCTGTGATACCTCGACTGTATTTATTACATTGGCGGTGGAGTCCGCAAATTTAGAATTATGATCTAACACTATGGGAATATCTAAATGTTCGAAAATCGGATTCATACATTCGTTTAATATTTGACTAGTTATACGCTTACTATCATTTATGCTCTTTCTTTATTTATTAATTTTGTTGTAAATTTACATTAAATATAATAGTTTAATAATTTTTGATGAATGCTGTAATTTTTTTTTTAACTTTCAATTTGATTGCTTTTCTTGGTAATTCACATGTATTTTCTGAATTCTATTGTTAGAAAAATTTTAAGGCAATTTTTTAGTTATTGTTTTTGCATTCTTTTTAATTTGTTTTAATTTTTTTTGTTATAGTTACATTTTCTTGACTAATTGGTGTATGACTTTATGACTTTATGTATGACATTCTTCTCATCGGGCAGAAAAAGTTCCGCTCAATGTTACAATATTTCGTGTAATACAGCGTAGTGCATCGGGGGTGGTGTGCCACGCAGGGCCACCAAAAAAGTATTTCAGGCTGCAGCTCCTCCTTGCGTCAGCTGGACGTCGCCGGCCTGGCACGATGATACTCCCTCGAAGGTTCAGGTGGCGTGGTGCCTCTCGCACTTGTTTTCGGCTGCAGCTGTCCTGGGCCTATGGGCTCAGGCGGCACTGGTGCCGGTCTTCGCACACGTATAATTACAAGTAACGTTCCAAAATGGTCCCTCGCAGTCTGGTGGGCACCTTTTATCAAGTTCGGGCAGCTTTTTTGCTTTGTGTGGTGCTGATTTCTCATTAGATTGTATTAAAATTGTTATATCTGAGTGAGCGTTTGGATTTTTGGGCGCATTTTTTGTAAAATCCATATATCCAATATATATAAACTAAAGGTGGCTAGAGATAGTATTTTGATCAGTTGTCGATCGCAGGAAATCCTTAAATGTTGCTTAGATCGGCACCTAAAAAATATTCGGGGCAATCCAATTTGTGACAGCCAGAGATTCAGCTTTGTCTGCACTGGTTTTTCAACCAGTAATTCCCCCTGTCCCGATTAGTCCGGAATATTGAATCCGGACTACCGGTTGCAAGTTGGCTCCTCAGAAACACCATCTGTAGTGTCAAAACCCCTCACGTTGATTCCACTAAAGAAACAAATTTTCGTTTCTCGGCTTTCCCCTGATCAAACATCATCTGATGTATTGTCTTATATACAAGACAAAACCAAAGCCTATAACATAAAAGTGGAAACATTTAATTTCTTACGCTAGGGACATTTCATCTTTCGTGATAACTTTTTGGCCGGATAATATGGTAGTTTGAAGGTAAGATCTACTCTAAGATTAGAGGTAAGATTCCTCTTCTTTCAAAAAACTAACATCAAGTCTTACTATTTCCTATCAAAATGTTAGAGGCTTGCGTAGCAAGCTAACTAAATTTTATTCTGATGGCATTTTCCTATGCATCCCATATTATTGTTTTTACAAAGACTAAGTTAAAGCCAGAGATACTTAACTCTGAAGTTTTTCTAAGTATGTACACAATACTTGTATGAGCACGTGTACGATCGTCCGTCCAGGTGGGAAGGTGGAGTCAAAATTGCGGTTAAGTCTACACTCATGTCAGAGAAGGTATTTTTTGATGAATCCCGTAACGTCGAATTCATATGCGTAAAGCTGTTATTTCCCGTTAGCTCTGTTTATATTATGTGCTTTTACGGCCGTCTTCTGAATTCCCAAAATATCTAAATCATTTGTCTGTTATTCAATCCGTCTCAAATAAGTTGTCCGATAGGGACCTTTTTGTAGTTCTAGGTGATTTTAATATACCTGTCTACAGAAGAAAAATCGAATATTTTTTTCTCTAACACGACTTTATTGACGGCTCGCTCGTTGTCGCAAGTTAATTATATTCAAAGCTCTCTTGGTCGATTATGGGATCTATGTCTTTTAAAAAGTCCTGAATGTGTGTTTCTGTCCAAAGTAGCACCTCTTACTCAACCTGAAGATCCAAATTTTCGTTTCTCGGCTTTCCCCTGATCAAACATCATCTGATGTATTGTCTTATATACAAGACAAAACCAAAGCCTATAACATAAAAGTGGAAACATTTAATTTCTTACGCTAGGGACATTTCATCTTTCGTGATAACTTTTTGGCCGGATAATATGGTAGTTTGAAGGTAAGATCTACTCTAAGATTAGAGGTAAGATTCCTCTTCTTCTTCAAAAAACTAACATCAAGTCTTACTATTTCCTATCAAAATGTTAGAGGCTTGCGTAGCAAGCTAACTAAATTTTATTCTGATGGCATTTCCTATGCATCCCATATTATTGTTTTTACAAAGACTAAGTTAAAGCCAGAGACTTAACTCTGAAGTTTTTCTAAGTATGTACACAATACTTGTATGAGCACGTGTACGATCGTCCGTCCAGGTGGGAAGGTGGAGTCAAAATTGCGGTTAAGTCTACACTCATGTCAGAGAAGGTATTTTTTGATGAATCCCGTAACGTCGAATTCATATGCGTAAAGCTGTTATTTCCCGTTAGCTCTGTTTATATTATGTGCTTTTACGGCCGTCTTCTGAATTCCCAAAATATCTAAATCATTTGTCTGTTATTCAATCCGTCTCAAATAAGTTGTCCGATAGGGACCTTTTTGTAGTTCTAGGTGATTTTAATATACCTGTCTACAGAAGAAAAATCGAATATTTTTTTCTCTATACCACAACACGACTTTATTGACGGCTCGCTCGTTGTCGCAAGTTAATTATATTCAAAGCTCTCTTGGTCGATTATGGGATCTATGTCTTTTAAAAAGTCCTGAATGTGTGTTTCTGTCCAAAGTAGCACCTCTTACTCAACCTGAAGATCCATATCATCCAACATTTGAGGTGGAATCAGGGAAGAAATCAGAGAAGTCAGCCAGACGAATTCATTGTATTCGGAAGGCAAACTTTCTGAAGCTAAATCGTTTTATATCTTGCTTTAATTGGTCCGATCTTTCCTCCTCCGATGACGGATGCGATAAATATTTTTTACGCCGCAATCAAATCATTTCTTAACTCTTGGTTTCCGATTTAATATCCGTCTATCTCCCACAAACTTCCTTGGTTTAATAAGAAGTTGACACACCTAAGAAGATACCGGTTATTTTCTAACTATTGTGATCGGTTAAATTTTACCATGCTTAGTGCTCAGTGTTACAAGAACTATTTAAGCCGTTGTAAGTTCCAAATCGAACAGGATCCGAAACAGTTTTATAACTTCGTTAGCACTAAGCGCAGAACGAATTCTTACCCTTCCTCGTTCTTTTTTGAAAATACTACATACTATAAAATACTACTACTATACTTAAAATACTACTGACTATTCTACGTCACCTCATTCCAGCCTTACTCTTACGCGGCCTTACTCTTACGCGGTATCAAAATCGAATATAATATTTTGTGCCACTCTAAATGAAAACTCACTGCTTCTTCAGCGTATTAAACCTGGCTGTGTGCTTAGGTTTGTGCGGAAGCCTTTACTGAAACTGTTTGCCTTATCTCTGGAATTTTCACAATTCCCATAAAAAAGGTAACACATTGGATGCAAGCAATTACAGATATATCTCTATCCCTAAGCTTTTCAAACATGTAATCACTAACCATTTGCAGTACCTTTGGTGGTCAATTATATAACCGTTTCAGCACGGTTTTATGAAACGCAGATCAACAACCACTAACCTATTGGAGCTAATTTTCTTCCTAATTCAGGGCTTCAAAAATAATCTTGAAACAGATGTTATCTGCCCGCCCTCACCTTAGTAAATCATTTGACTCTTTTGATAATTCACTTTTGGTTATTAAACTTGATTTATAAGGGTCCCTGTTGATCTTCCAAATTGGATTTTAAGTTATCTTAATGGCTTTATCTTAATGGCTCCAAGTGTTAAGTTATGACCTTTTTTTGTGATTGGTTTTATAAAAAGGTGCTTAAGGAAATTTAATGATCCTTACATGACCAAAACCCTTTTCATTTCGCTAGATTCGTAAAATTCTTGAGTATGGATCACCCGTTTGAAGTCCGCAATACTGAGTTTACTCGGACCGTATTGAATCGGTACAAAAAACTTTTTTACTGCTTGCTTTATGGCGCCTAAATTGGGATGCAAGCCTTATATAACTTACTTATTCTAGTAGACTAATGTAAATTAATACTTAACCCTAATTTTAAATCATTGTAGATCTAACTATGAGTTTCATGACCCCTAAAGAGACTTATGTCTATTATCTCTAGTCCTCTCTTAAAGCGATCAATACTAATTTTTTAGCACATATTTAGATCTTACTAATATTAACATATTTTCGCGTTCCTCCACTATGCCTATATCACGTCTATCTTCTTGCGAATCGACACTTGGGACTCGCGCGTCAAAAATAAAAGAAAGCCGTACTTAAACGCGTCTGTGTGAATTCCTGTCTGTTAGTGGGGTTGTACAACTTGAGATCTGGTTTGCTGTTAAGAGCAGTCTTTACCTTATTGATTGGTAATTGTTGTTTCTCCCCGGATTTATACTTTGAATAGCCTTGAAGCTTTATTTTTCGGAAATAGGAAATGAGACCTGGGAATCGCTGAATTGCCTTATTATCATGTGATTGCGGAAATTCCTTTACAGCTTTGATTTTTTCAGGACCTGGAGTTATGCTTCCACTATGAATTACGTAGCTAAAGCTGTACTTTGCTTCTGGGTATTATGGACACAACGACAGCATTGGTGGCGAAGAGCTCCCTTAGAACTGCCATAATAAATCTGGTGAATACTGCAGATGAATTGGATATGCCAAAGGATATGTAAAAGGAATTCAAACTGTCCAGATTGGGTACAAATAATGTATATTTTCGAGAGCCCAATTCGATCGGAAAGTGGAAGAAGACGTTTGCTAGAAATGCTGATAAACAAGTATTTCCTTTAAGAATGCTTTCATGTGTACTGGTTCATTTGTGTTTCACTCCGGAGCATACTCTTCGTTTCCAAAGGATAGAAAACAAAATTATCTGAAAATGCAACCTGTTCTGCACACACTCTTATGAAAACTCGGTTTCTATGTTGCGCTCCTCCTCGTTGACAGTTCTAGATTCATTTTGAGGCAAAAAACTATGTACCTTTTTTGATTATATTCATGGCTATTATAACTAGAATGGATCTGCGTGAAATTGTGTATGTTTTCTATTTCGAAAGGTATCATTATACATCCTAACGCTTGTCCTTGACTCTCGTATATTCCTATCAAACGTTTCTTTTTACCGATGAGGATTCCGTTGCCTAGTTTAAGGAAAATGTTACTTCGTATCAAACATAGATCTGCGTCTGTGTCGATGAGTCTTTTGAATTCAAGATTTGATTGCTTTATAATTTTTAGTTCAAGGCGTTGTTGCTTTGATTTCGCTCTTTGGTTTTGTCGCTGGGCTCTCCGCTGGTTCCGGCTGTTTGGACGTTACAAGGCGGTTAGCCGTTTAGCTTTACTAAGCAGATGTATGAGCTCAGTTGAGCCCACCCAACCATGAGAGCCACGTTCTAAATTAAAATGTTTTGGGGATCCCAAACTAACTAACTAACTAAACAAACTAACTAAAGTAGTTTCTTTATTTTCTCTCATCCCAGACGATACATGAGTCCCAAGTATCTAGCCCTAATGTTTAATTTTTCTGTATTAGACAATTTAATAAATTTCAATTCGTGTAGTCACAACGACAGGCGATGGCTTTTACATTTTATAAAAATTATATTAATAACAATGGTAACGATATGTTGGTATAAAGTGAAAGAGACAGCAAAATCGAATACTTAATATACTTAATACTAAACAATGTTATTTCTATGCATATTATAAAGGATGCAACCGCAGCATTAGCAACTCTCTCTCTCTCAGCCGGAATCGGCGGTCGTTTTTTTTGCACTCACTCTTCGTTTCTTTATCGCTAAGCATAGTTGTCGTCGAACTTCTTCATAGCTAAATACCTTCATTGTTGTTGCCGCTATTCTAAGCGCAAAATCACAATAAACAAAACTGATAACGTTTCCCAAATTAAGGCTGAGCTTTTAATTGGAAAATTACACGGTGCGTTCCAAAGTAAACAGGACTTAAAAAAAACAGGACAGAACAAATGGTTTTATCGGCAAAATCAATTAATTTTATTCAAAATAGTCTCATTCTGCTTTAATGCAGCTTTTTGCACGGTCCAAAAGCATGTCGATCGAGTGTTTTAGCTCGATGCCCGGTATGGCCGCCAGTAATCCGGTGCACACCTTTTGAATGGCCTCCAAGTCTGCATAACGCTTTCTTTTCATCCGCAAATGCATTTTTCCGAAAAGGTAGAAGTCCACGGTTTCATATCAAGTGAATACGGGCAGTGGTTGATTGTTAAAATGTGATTTTTGGTCAACTAATCGGCAACAAGCGTCGATCGATGAGAAGGCGCATTATCGTTCAACAAACGCCAACTTCCATCTTCGCGATATTCGGGCCGAACACGGCCAACGCTTCAAAACTCCAAGGTTGAATACCGCATGAACGTTTTGGACCGGTGGAACAAATTCTTTGTGGACTATACCCCTGGAATTATAAAAACAAATCAGCATGTCTTCACTTTTAACTTCTCCATGCGCGATTTTTTGGGTTTCGGCTCGTCCGGCGCCTTCCATTCAGAACTCTGGCGTTTCGTTTCGGGATTATATTGAAAACACCACATTTCGTCATCAGTCACAAGCTTTTAAAGGAAGTTCGGGTCGTTTTTAGCCTCTTTAATAATGTCCTTCGAATGTTGAATTCGGAGATATTTTTGGTCGTCACTCAATTTGTGCGGAACAAACCGTGCACACACCTTTTGTAAGCCCAAATGTTCGGTCAAAATGAGATAAATCGTTTTTGAGATGTTCAATTCTATTTCCATGAATTTCAGTGATTATTTCGGCTGATTTTTTACGAATTCACGTACAGTTTCTATTCAATTTTCGGTGATCACGGATTTTGGCAGGCCCACATGTGTATCGTCATTTATGTCCTCACGATCACTTTAAAAACGTTGAAACCACTCGTGCACTCTGTTACGGGATAGGGAATCATCGCTATAGACTTTTTTCATCAATTGAAACGTTTCGGTAAAAGTTTTACCAATTTCAAAAAAAAAATGTAGTGTTGTCTCTTTGTTCGTCATTTTCGCTCCGATGTCAAAATTATAGATAATATGTGATGAAATTTGTACTGAAAGTCGAACAAATATGGCAGATTCTAATGCACTAGTCGACATATATATGGAGCCATACAGTATCATGTTTGCAGACCAAACATTGGTGACGCCGCTTGATATTGTTGTGCAGTGGATTTTCCACTTTGCCTTTTTCTTTCGCTGTTTGACTGCGCATAACTTCGGACAAGCACACAGACAATCGTTTAGTTGGCGCATTTACCGCTTGCATTCAGATGAAGATACATTCATCCTTTTTCAAACGCACCGAACTTCATGTAAGTCGGATGACAGATGTAAAAGTGACACCCATTTCAATAAAACCAAAAGTGTGCTAATGGTTCAAAAATAAAATGGAACAAAGAGCAAAGAGAGATAATGCACCACCTCACAAGACCAAAAAAGTAAACGAATTTTTAATGAAAAAAGTGACTTCTCTCATCGACCATTCTCCGTATTCGCGTGATCTATTACCATATGACTATTTTTTATTTTCAAAACTGAAAACCAAGATGAAGGGAGCATTTTATGATGATATCCCAGCCATTCAAGCAGCCGTAGCCGAGGTACTGAAGAACATTTATATAAATTACATAAAAAAAATCCATACATGCGCTGGTTGATCGTTCCAAACTTTGTGTTGAGTCAAATGGAACCTAATTTGAATAAATAATAACTTTCACACATTAAGACACACATTAGTCTTATTTATATCCAAAAAGTTCAGTTATTTTTGTATACAGTCTGTCGAAGAATTTTGCTTTAGAATAATTAGAAATTGATTTTCTGAGACGTAGTTTTACAATAATAACATGATGTGCCATCCTTTTTATTGTTTTAAAGAAGTTAAAACGTGGGCACCACACCCGGGCATGCACGAGCGGAGGCTGCCGTATGTTTGGCCATTTTGTGGCCAACCCTTTGCAGCCAGCAATTGAATCGCATATTAATATTAGTGCATATTCTGCCGGTAATCCTGAAGTTGAAACTCCAGGCTTTTAGTATAATAGTTTTCGAATGGTTCCGATTCCCACTCCCGATGTTGTTCTGCTAGCCACAGCTGTAGTACTCGTAAGGACCCGTCCGTGGTCATTTATGCCCTGCAGGGCATTGCTTGATTCCGACTCCCAGTTGCATCTGGTGACTCTTGCGCAGCAGTTGCAGCTCAAAAATACTCGTTCAGTAGCTCTTGTTCCGGGTCGCGGCGAGGAATGTGTGCCAACTGAAGGACTTACAGTCGATATTTGCTTACAATCTCAGACATCAAGATATTCCTCGTTGCTCATCGCACTCATTGCCGCTACTATAAAAAACCATCAACCCAGCATCGTCTTGAACAAAGAAGACTGGAATATTCCAGCCAACATTCGGTTAGTGGATCCTGCCTTCAACAAGCCTCAGCGTATAGACGTGCTGATTGGAGCAAGCATGTTCTATGATTTGTTATGAGTCGGACAGATCAAGCTCATTTTTGGACTGCCACTTCTTTAAAAAACGCACCTTGGTTGGGTGGTACCTGGTAGAGGACAACGCCATTTTAATTATTCTCCATTGACTTTCAAGTGTGTCTTGGATAATTAAAGGGATGCTAGTCTGGAAGAGGTTGTTTTTGGTTCTGGAAGTTAGACAGCTGCAATGAGACAGTTTGCGCTAAAGCCAAGAAAGATCTCGATTGCGAGATGCATTTTGTTGATACTTAAACCCGATTACATACATTTAAATCCAAGTCCACAAAATTAGGCGAGTCCTACGCGCAAGCTCACCGTAGATTTTTAAATCAATAATTCGGCCTTTATTCATGAATATCTAAGCCTTTATCAGTCTTTGGCTAACTCTACGGATATTTCTTCGTAGAGGTATTTTATGCCGCATCATTGTGGAGGTTAGTAAAACGATTAAGGTTTGCGTGGTGTTTGATGGATAGTCTATCACTTTGTCTGGCCAATCTCTTAATGAGGCGCTCCAAGCAGAATCTGTCATACAACGTTAACTGTTTGACATTTTAATAAAATTTCGATCATATGCAGTTGCTCTCACTGGAGGCATATGAAAAATGTGTGTGCGAAAGATGGCTCCAGATAATTATTATCAATGCATTTTGTGGAGGGACTCTCCTCGGGAGGAGTTAAGTGTGTTCAAGTTGGACACCTTCACTTAAGGAACCAAGTCAGTGCGGGAAATGCACCAGCTTGCTCGAGATGAAGGCTCTATTAGATGATTCTGTTTCTGATTCTGAAAGCGAGTCTTCCAACGGGGGGAGCATATCTACAGCAGCCAACTCCTTATGGTTTTTAACAGCAAAATCGAATTCCGTGGATACTTTATACTAAATAATGTTATTTCTATGCCTATTATAATGGAAGGCCGCAGCCGCAGCATTACCAGCTCTCTCTCTCTCGGTTTTTCTATGCAATGCATATCAGCCGGCAGCGGCGGTCGTTTTTTTCTTGGATTCACTCTTCGTTTCTTGATCGCTAAACTGTTGACCAAGTGCCCAGAAAACCCCGTTGAAATCCAGAAATAACATCCATGCGTTCTTTACAGTGGTCTTTATTATATTAATCTTACAAAAAGTTCTTATATTTGAATTAGCCTAGAGCTGCGCAACTTCGCTTTCAGAGAGACCGGCAGCGGAGCGGCTATCTTATATATTTTATTTATGTACTTGGTCGCTGAGAGTAGCGACCAGGCGGGAGAGTCACTCGCGCACATTTGTTTATGCATAATTATGCTGACACTGCACTTGACCGTTCACACGCTATGTGTTTGATCGTATTACGCCCAGCTGCTTATGCTTGTGACTTTGTTATGCAAACAACTGCAAAAAAGTGTCACAGTGTTTACAGTGTGTGCTTGCTTTGTGCGTATACCACAAAACTTTGTTGTCGTCGAACTTTTTCGCATCCAAATATCTTTGTTGTTGTGTTCTCGCTTAGTTTTAATTGGAAAATTAAGCTGCCAAAAAGCTGGCAGCGCAAACAGTTTTTATATTAAATATGTATATAGTAACGTATTACCGCCAAATCAAACCGGCCAATTT
Organism: Drosophila orena; assembly: GCA_005876975.1. Taxonomy (NCBI): domain Eukaryota; kingdom Metazoa; phylum Arthropoda; class Insecta; order Diptera; family Drosophilidae; genus Drosophila; species Drosophila orena. Next base: position 61,090 of record VCKV01000342.1, on the reverse strand, counting down.
CATTCTTTCACAGAACCATAAACAATAAAGCACCTAATTGATTCCATACAGCATGCTATTTGCGCAGTATGCGTTCTTATAAACAATTCTTTAGCAACGACACTTAGCTATTTTTCTAAACAAATTTTAAGGCCTGACCTAAGCACTTTTGCCTGCCCTATCTGAAGCTCTCCTCAACTTTAGCATCCAAAAGCAATGCTCTCCCGAAATACAGCAACATATTCTTAATGCACTAAGACTTCTCCTTAATTTTATTTGCATTTGAATAAGCTGAACGTTGAACAATAAAGTAGAAAAATTCAACTCAGTTTCTTTTATTTGTCAAAAATTCAATTTCAACGTTGGTCTTAGTGTGTATAGACGGTCCACTAAATAGACTCAAAATAAATGTAACTATATATAATAAAATTTTTTTGGTGATTGATTTAATAAATATAATCTTTACTTGATACGTTTTCACCAGAGGTCAGCTATGAACTAGTTTTACAAAAGTATTATTTCGGCCCAGCAACCCTTTTACAAAGGATTAACATAAGCCTGTTAAGTTCTACTTAGCTTTACATTTCAATCTTATCGGCTCATTAATGTTACCGTTAAGCGGTTGGTGTATTGGGAGAATGTTATTTATTAAGCTTTTGAAGAGTGAAGCTTTCCAAAAGATCGGTTTTAGTTTCTTATGTGAAGAGTGAATATGTCACTCCCCCACCTTTTAGATATTAGCTTGTCCTCACGCGATTATTTCTGGATATAATTGTGGTACTGGATTTTTAATTTCGACTATTTTCTGTATTTGATTCTGTTTCTTTTTCGATATTTTTGTAAGCGGTTTTACTTGATTTTAGGTAAGAGATAATAATGTTGTGTGGTGTTGTTTTACATTTCATATAAAAGTAAAATATGTAAACTAAAACTAAAACAGATATGAAGATTGTTAGTATGTTTCTGTAAATTGTGTTATTCTTATTGTTTAACAAAATCATTTCTTTGATTTCTATGTGTGACATTGGTTCGACTTTGGTTACATTGTGTTCAGTAAATATTATATTTGTGTATTGTTAAATACTATTAGATATTGTAATTTATTTTAATTTTGCTGTGCAGTTGGATATTTTAAAATTTTTATTATTTTCAATATAAATCTCTTGCCCGTTGCAATTGTGATAAAGTTTTTCTCTTGTCATATTCCAAGTTATAAGAATATTTGGTTTAATGTATTGAATATAGGATTGTTCACGATATTTTTGAAAAGTGCAAGTTGGTGTTTCGTGTTTTATTATGTTAGCTATGCAATGGTCATTGACAATATTCTTTGTTAGTGTATTTAGAACATAGTTGTTATGTGAGTAGAATTTGCCTTCAATATTTGCCTTAATAATTTGGCCATTATTGTCGGGGTAAAGTGCAATTATGAAAGTTGGTTGTTCAATTGTATTCATAGGAATGTGGGACATTAGGAATATTTCATTAGTAGCTACGTTATACCAAGCGGAAGTTTTTATGTTTATCAGATTTTTGTAATTAACGTTGCCAATGTTGTCGTGTCTTAGTAGTTTGGGACTAAATATTCCTAGTCGTGTTAGTTGTGAATTCGTTTCAATATCCTCAATATATTCGGTAAAATGTATTGAAATGTTAATAGATATTCAATATTAATAGATTAATTTTTTGTTATTTTTTCAAAGAATTGGACTGGGTGTTAATTATTTCTATGCCATTATTGAGACTGTCAATAACGTGGTTAAGAGTGCTGACCTGTTCGTTGTCTTGTAATAGAGTTGAAATTTGTTGTTCAATATGTTGTCTGTCGTCTTCGTCTAGTGTGCCAAAAAGATATTATAATGTGGAACCTACAAAGTTAACCAGTCCTCGTTTGTTTCGTTTTGAGATGCGTATGCCATTCATTTCTCTTTCCATTTTCTCGGTTAAATATTTAATTTGTGTAACGTTTTTAAATTCTTGACATTGTATAGTTATACTATTAAATGTTTCTTTAACTTCTGTAATACAAGTTAGCGGTGCTTGTCAGGTATCTGTGAGGTTGTGTTATGTTTAGTCTTGTGGTTGTATATGTATAAAATTGTCTCCATTCGTGTTTCTTTATTTTCTCTATTGGTCTCAGTATTGATAATTCTGATTTTATCATTTATGGTTTTATGAAGACGTTCTATGTCTGCTATTCCCGTTTTACTTGTGGTAATATATATTTGTATGTCTTCGTTTTTTAGCCAAATTTTTAAAGAAGTGCTTATAAGCGCGGAGTCTTTGTCTGCTTTAATTTTCTGTGGTTTTTCCATGTCGGTAAAAATTATAGTAAGGGCTCGTTTTGCCTCTAACCAATCTCTACTGTTTGTTTTAATAAGTGAAGCAAATTTTGAATACAAGATAAATACTGTTCGTTGTCAATTGCATAAAAGTTAATAACATCCATTTCTCGTGGGTTATTTGTCTCTGGAGTTATTTCGAAAACTAGTTTAGTTGGTCTATGTTCTGTCTTTGCAAGGTTACAGATTTCGCAATCATTGATAATGTTTTGAATTAGTTTATTATAATCGGGAAAATAGTGAGTTTCTTTAAATACTCGTATTATTTTTTCAATACCAGGGTGTAACAATTTAGAATGCTGAGTAATAAATTCAGGATAAGGTTTTATGACTTTTAACTTTATGATACTTATCAGAATTTTCTCGTTACTGTGTGGGTTAATGGTGTCTCGATATGCTTTTTGAAAAACTAAAAAGGCTTTATCGTTTTCCATGTAAATAACACTGTTGCCTTTGTCAGGGTCATATCGGTGTATTTGATGGTCAGTTTTGTTTTGGAAAAATATTTCGTTGTCTCTACTTGCTTTACGGTATCTTTAATAAATTCAATTTGTCTTGCAAAATAGTTTATTGGCTTTTCTGTAATTTCAATGTAGGTTTCGTTGCTTTCTGATGAACTGTGTATTGATGCTGCTGTTGAAATATTTTCTTCTTCGCCCACCATGTTTTCTTCAATTTTGACGCGATATAAAGCGTCTGCTACATGATTACCTTCTAAATATTTGATTTTGAAATTATATTCACTAAGTCTAGTTCGACAACGTTGTAGTTTTATGTTAGGTTCTTTAATATTATTTAGCCAAACAAGTGTTTTGTGATCGCTCAAAATCTCAAAGGGGACTCCATATACATAGATATGGGCGGAAATATTTGGTTCCCGAACGATTGCTAGTAGTTCATTGTTCATGATCATTTAAAGTTCTGCTTGCAAAGCTTACTCGCTTATTGTCTTGCGGTAGCACGGCTCCTATGGCGAAATTGCTAGCGTCAGTAGTGACTTGAAATGCTTTTTTGAAATCAGGGCAAATTAAAATTGGGTCGTTCATTATGAGTGTTTTCAAGTTTTCAAATGATTTATTGCATTCTTCGTTTCTTGTGTCTATATTAGCTCCTTTTTAGAAATATTGTCAGAGGTTTTGCATTCTTTGCAAAATCTGGAATGAACTTACAAGCCTAAAAAGATTTGATTTGTTTTGGTGTCTTTGGGAGAGGAAATTTTTCGATTGCGTCAACTTTCTCTTTATGCCTTCTGGACTTATAAAATGAACTAAGACATTTGTTTGCTTTTTTAAAAATTCGCATTTGTCCAATTGGAGTTTAGGATTGGCCGCTTTAAGTTTCTCAAAAACCTTTCTCATTGAGTCTAGGTGTTCGTTCAGAGATGTTGAATAGATGATCATCTAAATAAACAAGGCAATGCTTGTTAATGAGGTCTTTTAGGACGTAATTCATGCACCGTTGGAAGGTTGCAGAAGCATTTTTTTTAGCCAAATGACATACGAGTGTACTCATAGTGACCATGTTGGGTCGAAAACGCCGGTTTTGGTAGACTTAGGGTCCATTTCGATTTGGTGAAAGCTTTTTGCTAAGTCAATCGCAGTAAAATACTGGCATTTTCCTAATTTGCCTAGTATTTCGTCCAAATAAGGAATCGGAAATTTATCATTTATTGTTATTTCATTTAGATTTCGATAGTCCACGACCAACCTGAATTTCGGTTTGCCAGAGGCATCTATCTTTTTGGGAACAATCCATAATGCACTGCAGTAAGGGGAGTCGCTTTCGCGTAAAATACCTTGTTTTAACATTTCCTCAATTTGCTTATTTACTTCTGCTTCGTAGGCGAACGGATACGAGTATGGTCTTTTGTAAACTGGGTTTTCGTGAACGGTTTTTATATCATGACGTATTATACTTGTGAATGTAAGGTTTTCATTTTCGCAATATTGAATGTCAATGAACTCTTTTAATAAATTTGTATGTTTGTATTTTTCCTCACTATTTAGATGTTCTAGTCTGTATGTGTGTTCTGAGTCTATGTTGTTGTCCATGGCATAATTTATTTCTGATGTAAAGTTGTTTTCTTGTAAAAGTGCATTAAAATTGTTTGAAAAGTTCCCATCACATGGATCTTGTTTCTTGATTATTGTTTCCTTCCGAAAGTAATCTAATCTAAGTAAGTTATTTTTCATTAGTATTTTTCTTCCTAATAGAATGTCATAATGAGGTGAAAATGAATGAATATAGAATTTCTGTGTTTGTTGAAAAAGACCGTTGGCTGGACCGTTTATTTAATTCAGAATTCATACTTCGGACAGTTATTTGGTTATTTTTAACTTGAAAATTGGAAAAAGTTTGAGCTCATCATGTTTATTGAAGAGCCGGTGTCAACTATGCATCTCTATCTGTAGTTATTAAACATGATCTCTATGCATTGGTGGGATCCCAGGCTGGTATTGGGAAATTTTCAGCTTGTTGATAGTGCTGTCTGAGTATTCTGTAATTGATCTTCGTGGAACTGTTCGTCGTTATTATTGTAGTGCTTAGTTTCGTTATTGTAATCTAATTCGTACTGGTGATGACTTTCATAATGACTTTAATGTTTGTGTTATTATGGGTGTTAAGTGAATTTGAGTTAAGTCTTCGCTTACTATGGGTTTTTTTTGAAATTGGGTCTTCGTATAGACCTTCTTGTTGGGCGATTTGTCTTAATTTTTGAACGGTTGAAATGTCATGCCTCGCTAAGGTCATAAACAACCTTTCGGGGAGTGAGAGTTGAATTGTATATTTTATAGTAGTTGCCATTGCTTGTGTATAAGCCGCTATATTATTTCGGTCATCTTCTAATGCTAACTTATTTATAATTGCAATTGACTTATCTTCTAATTGTTCATAGAATAGACGTAAGTTACCTTTAAAAGGTGTGCGATATAACCTTCCTAGTAGTTCCTCCAGGGGCGCCTGAGTCTTGAATTCCGTGATTAGGGCGTCTTTCAAAGTTGTCATTCGTTGTGCATTCCAAATTGGGAAACCTTTTCCGCATCTCCGACAATGGCTCCAAATATGATTGCCTTCTGTCGAATGTCGTTCGATGGGTATAAGTTCAACAGGTATTCGATACGTCTAATGAACGAGCTGAGACTGCATGGGTCTCCAGAGAATTGCGGTACTTGGCGTATTTGCCGAACTAATTGAGGCAGATTTTCCGCTGTTAACGCCATTTTAGTTTTGTTTGTAAGATAAGTTGTTCACAGACTGCTACAGTATGTCGAGACTTATGCCTTAAGTGAAGTGCACTGTGCAGTTAATTGTATTACACCTTAGTGGCGGTCTTACTTCACGAAGCGGGCCGCAAAATTAGTTCTTTAAATAAACTCTGATCGCACAGGTTATTGTGCGGATACCGATTTTAGTCATTTTAAACGAACCGAAATCACTTTGTTGCGGACAATTCGCGGGTACAATCAGAAAAGGTTACTTGGTCGTACAAGTGTCCTCTTTTCACTAGATTGTCAAAGGATAACGATTTTACTAGGACTTTTTTGGTGATTGATTTAATAAAAACAAATATAAATATATCTTTCTTTTTATAATCTTTACTTGATACGTTTTCACCAGAGGTCAGTTATAAACTAATTTTACAAAAGTATTCTTTCGGCGCGGCAAGCCTTTTACAGAGGATTAACATAAGCCTGTTAAGTTCTACTTAGCATTACATTTCAATCTTACCGTTAAGGGAGAATGTTATTTATTAAGCTTTTGAAGAGTGAAGCTTTCCAAAAGATCGGTTTTAGTTTCTTGTGTGAAGAGTGAATATGTCCATATAAGTTCGCCGACAACAATGTTTAACGATCAAGAAACGAAGAGTGAGTCCAAAAAAAAAAACGGTTATGCTGCCTTACATTATAATAGGCATAGGAATAACATTGTTTAATATTGTTTGCTGTTAAGAAATCATAAGGAGTTGGCTGCTGTAGATATGGAAGACTCGCTCTCAGAATCAGAAACAGAATCATCTAATAGCAGCCGATCCAATGGAATAAATGCAAAATGCATTGATAATAATTATCTGGAGCCATTATTCGGACACACTAATACATTTCATATGCCTCCAGTGAGAGCAACTGCATATGATCGACATTTCATTAAAATGTCAAACAGTTAACGTTGTATGACAGATTCTGCTTGGAGCGCCTCATTAAGAGATTGGCCAGACGAAGTGATAGCCTATCCATCAAACACCCCGCGAACCTTAATCGTTTTACTATCCTCCACAATGATGCGGCAGAAAATACCTCCATGAAGAAATATCCGTAGAGTTAGCCAAAGACATGTGATGAAGGCTTAGATATTCATGAATAAAGGCCGAATTATTGATTTAAAAATCTACGGTGAGCTTGCGCGTAGGACTCGCCTTATTTTGTGGACTTGGATTTAAATGTAGGTAATTGGGTGTAAGTATCAACAGCATGCCTCCCGCAATCGAGATCTTTCTTGGTTTTAGCGCAAACTGTCTCATTGCAGCTCTCTAACTCCCAGAACCCAAAACAACCTCATCCAGACTAGCATTATTTTAATTATCCAAGAAACAATCGAAAGTCAACGTAGAGGTATTAAAATGGCGTTGTCCTCTACCAGGAACCACCCATCCAAGGTGCGTTTTTTGAAGAAGTTGCAGTCAAGAAACGAGCTTGATCTGTCCGACGCATAACAAATGATAGAACATGCTTGCTCCAATCAGCACGTCTATACGCTGAGGCTTGTTGAAGGCAGGATCCACTAACCGAATGTTGGATAGAATATTCCAGTCTTCTTTGTTCAAGACGATGCTGGGTTGATGGTCTTTTATAGTAGGGGCAATGAGTGCGATGAGCAACGAGGAATATCTTGATGTCTGAGATTGTAAGCAAATATGGACTGTAGGTTTTTCAGTTGGCACACATTCCTCGCCGCGACCCGGAACTAGAGCTACTGAACGAGTATTTTTGAGCTGCAACTGCTGCGCAAAAGTCACCAGATGCAAGTGACGAAGACGACAGCTGTGGCTAGCAGAACAACATCGGGAGTGGAAATCGGAAACTTTATAGAACTATTATACTGGGAGCCTGGAGTTTCAATTTCAGGATTAACGGCAAGATTGACTGCCACTAATATTAATATTAAGAATATTGGTCGAATGCGATTTAATTGCTGGCTGAGAAGGGTTGGCCACAAAATGGCCACACACACGGCAGCCTCCGCTCGCGCATGCCCACGTGGTGCCCACGTTTTAGGTAATTAAAGCAAAGGGAGAACTTCCTAATTTCAGCATGGCGTAATGTAGGAGATAAATTTCCAAGCGTACGGCAATATTGAACGGGGTAGTCAGCAGAATTGCAGAATGCGCAGGTCGTATTGTTAGTTTGGGAGGCCACAAACTTTCTTCTACTGATGTTAGAACTAATTATACTACTTGTTCCCACCTGATATATGGAGGTATAATGGCATGCTGAAGGTTCTTTAGTTTCTGACAACGGGTTTTCAAAAATCCATAGAATTCCTTTGTCGAGGGTATTTTATCCAATCTTTGCTGCAGAATGTATATGGAGAGGCAATCTGCAACTTCTTGAGCTGTTCTTAAGAATTCCAAAGAAAGCATGTGTGAGTTGACCTTGTCCGAAATTTCTCGAAGCTTATGCGCCGAGGACGGATCTTCTTTCTTGACGCTAAGTATTTCCTTGATGGGAGACTGGAAAACAAGACTTTCATTGATTAAATCTAAAGCCACTGGTTAGTTTTCCGACGATATATCTAACGACTTAATGGCATCCAGTGCTGGTCGTTGCAGATTGTTTCTCAAGTATTTCAGCTTTTCAATGTTGGATAAGACAGGGTCCTTGTCTATAATTGTATAAAACATCGCTATAAAATCCGCATTTCATGTATCCTCCGGAGAACGAAGGCAACTTCAGCTCTGGAACACGAGAACGTTTAGCCGTGATGTAAGCTATAGAGTCATTGTGACACCAGATAGGGCTGGTAGCTTGTTCATCTCAACGCTGTTGAATATGAGCACGTAAACGAAACTCAAAATGTAAAGCCATTTCATCAAATTCATCACGGCGTTGGTTTTCATTAAAATCGAGAGCTTCTGGCGAATCTTGATGCCGCCCATATGCAGTTTTAATTTGGTCAATCAGATGCAAGCGCAAATCGACTAAATCAATTTTACCCACAATAACTTCACTGGCAATAACCTCTACCCGGTCAAAATAAGTCCGGGTGTGCGTTTAAGAAACGCTATCTTATCAGAAGCCGATGAAAAGGTAGGCACATCAGCAATAGACATGTTATTATTGTAAAACTATATCTCAGCTGTACACACAATCAATTTCTAATTATTCGGCCGCAAACTTCTTCAACAGACTGTATATGTAAGCGATAAGTTCGCCAACTAAACGCTTGTCTGTATGTTTGTCCGAAGTTATGCGCAGTCAAACAGCGAAAAGAAGAGGCAAAGTGCGTGCAAAATAACGGAACAATTCTGTAGGTGATAAGCACTGTCTTGGTGCTATTATTTCACTTTAGGCCAGAAAGTACCGTTATTTTTAATAAGATTTTGTTAAAACCCACTGCACAACAATATCACGTCGTTGTCACCAATGTTTGCACTGCCAGCTTTTTGCCAGCTTAGCTTTCCAATTAAAAACAGCCTTCATTTGGGAAACGTTATAAATGTTATTTCTTGTGAATTTTCGCTTAGAATAGCAGCGACAACAGCAAAGGTATTTGGCTGCGAAAAAGTTCAGCGACAACTGCGAATTCATAAGGGGTTGGCTGCTGTCGACAAATACATATACTTTATATAATTGGAAACGCTTCATCTGAGTGTTATATACTTTTCAACGAACCTAGTATACCTTTTTACTCTACGAGTAACGAGTATAAATATCGAAACAATGTTCCAAAGTGTGGGCGTGGCAGTTTTTGTAAGTTTGTGGGCGGTAGAGTGAGCGTAGCAAAAAGATTTTTGGCATATCGATAGAAACTTACAAGGCTAATAGAAACTGAAGAAATATCAAAACATTTTTCAAAACTGTGAACGTGACAGTTTTTGGCGGTTTGTGGGCGTGGCAACATCATTTAAAAAACTTGCAATACGTCTATGTCTCTGAAAGCGGCATGCTTAATCTCATTATTCTAGCTTTTGTAATGTCTAGAATCAAGGCGTTCATACGGAGAGACGGATCTTGTTAATTATTTTGTATGTATAATATAAGCGTAATGCATACATGTTACTTGTTACATGTTACTTACTTTTCAAAGAATCTAGTATAGCTTTTTACTATACGAGTAACGGGTATAACAAGAGAGAGTTCCCCGACTGTCAATTCCCGTTACTCAGCGTGGCAAAAACGTTTTGCCAAATCCATGGAATTTAACAAGATAATAAATAAAAATAATAAATATAAAATAAAATAAATAAATAAATAAATAAATAAATAAAGAAAATAAAATATAAATATAAATAAAAATAAATAAATAAATAATAAAAATAATAATAAAGAAAAAAAAATATCAAACATACGTGTATGTTTAAAAGTGTGGGCGTGGCAGTTTTTGACAGTTTTGCAAAACGAGAAAAATATACAAGAATAATAAGAAAATGAAAACATATCAAAACATTTGTTAAAAGTTGAAGTTGCGAAAATATGAAATTGGTAAAAGGAAAAAATATTAAAACATTTATCACAAGTGTGGGTGCGGCAACAATTAAAATTTACAAGACATTTAATTAAACTAATATTAATTAAATCAAATCAAATGTGGGTGGGTATGGCAGCTTGGTACGGTTTTGTGGGCGTTAAAGTGGGCGTGGCAGCATCAGGAAACCTCGTCTATATCTCTGGAATCTGCATGCCTAATCTGGCCTTTAAAATTCTTGAGATCTACGGACATGGCTAGATTGACTCGACTGGTAATCGTGATAAAGAATATATATGTATATTTATAAGGTCGGAAACTTTTCATTCTACACATACATACTTTTACCTTTTTATAACAGTTTACTCTACGAGTAACGGGTATAATAAACTCAAAAACACAGATAGCGACAGGTCTTACATTAATACATTCCTACAATTTGGGGGTTCAACCGGGTTTGACACAAACATAAAGTGCAAGACAATTAATAAAAAGATTACGAATTTAATTTATGGTAAAATAGCCATTTGCGAAAAAAACAACGAAAAGCTGCATTTGGGATATGCGAGTACTGGAGAAACGACCGTTGGAAACGACCTGTGATTGATTAATACTTATTCGGAACGGAGTTGGCCGCCACCAATGATAAAGAATAGAGGTTAGAAAATGAACTATACTAAGAAATGTTATAAAAAATATGCCAAGTGGCTATGAAAAATATGAAAAATAATAAAAAAATTATGAAAACTTATGCCAAGTGGCTATGAATAAAAGAAATAAAAAACTCCGAGGGAGCCGAAACTGGGTCCTGCTCGGGTTACTTAAGGTTGTCTTTGTGGACCACCCTCCCTTTAATTAGGACTGTGGTCCCCAAGTCCGCATCGATGGTCCTTTTCTTACACAATAAAGTGAGTTTGTTGCCTAGTCGCCTGTTTGACTTTACTAGGACTTTGTCGCCGACCTGGAACACTCAGTTCCGCCGAGAAGCGTTTTCTCGGATTCTGGTCGTATTTAATTTTTTCCTGGACATCAATTTGTGGATCGTCCGGATTTGCCCGTATGACCTCGGCCGTTTTCTTTTTAATGACAGAATGGATAGATTTGTTTTATCTGGCGGTGGCCAGCCAAATCAACTTCACCGTGTCACTTATGCCTTTGTCGATCCTTAGGCACCTAGCAAGTTCAACCAATGTGCTATGGAAGCGTTCCACTTGCCCGTTGGAGACGCTATGGAGGGGCGGCGCATTCGAGATGCTGACGCCAAAATGGTTCTCCAGCATGGATACTATCGTATGCGATTTAAATGCCGGCTCATTGTCGCAGTAGATGCCCTTGGCTTTGGGGAAAACATTCATGAATTGTAGCAGGGGTGGTTTCAGATCCTCTATGGTTCTAGACGGAATCGGCTGTAGCATGGAGAATTTCGAAAACTTGTCTATACAGGTGAGAAAGTATTTTTTATCGGTTGAGAAGATATCAAAATGCAATATTTCCTCGACATGGTCCGCGGTCTCACCGAGCTCCTGTTTTCTCGGATGTCTGTCATACTTCGCCTTAGCGCAAGTTTTGCAATTAGCGGGTATTTCGCTTGCCAATTTTGTCATCTTTGGGAATTAATACTCTGAGAGTACCTGCCGACCTGTGAGCTCTGTTATGCTTAGCGGTGAGCATTTCTTTCTCCGCGTAAGGGTAGTGCTGCAACTTGCCTAGTGCCCGGACTATGGCTAACAGCTCCCTTTCATTGGTAGCATAGTTAATCTCTAAGGCGCTCAATGAGATCATTGTAATCGGACGTCCCTCCTGGCAGAGCACTGCGCCAATGACATAGGTCAAGTGTCTGTCAGTAGATTAAACGCTTCCATTTTCGCCCTTCAGGAAATGACCTTCGAGCAAAGAGACAACATTAAATTTTGTTTTAAAATTGGTAAAACTTTTACCGAAACGTTTCAATTGATGAAACAAGCTTAAGCGATGATTCCCTATCCCGTAGCAGAGTACACGAGTGGTTTCAACGTTTTCAAAGTGGTCGTGAGGACATAAATCATGATACACATGTGGTGTGAAGAGTCTTAAAACTCCCCACAAATCGAGGAGCAGGAGAGCTGCCTAGCAACAGCGAAGAAGGCTGGAATTCAGGAGTCAAAGGCTGGAGGGCAACCAGGTCAAACGGGAGATAATGGACCTTGGACCCGAGCGAAGCGGAGAGACCGTGAACCAACGGTACCGCGCTGGACCTTGGACTCAAGCCGGCCAAGGTCACAGGGTCCGAACGGTAACGGTGCGGACTTTGGTCAAGCACAAAGAGGACGCACCGTGAACTAACGGGACCTGGGTTGGACCTTGTACCGAGCGGGCCGTGCGCAAAACGGGGAAATAACAGGATCCCCGCGGCCTATAAAGGGGACAGTGCAAGCGCAGCTGCAGACAGTCAGCTAAACTACGCGAAGAGCCGTACGTGCACGTGGATAAACACGGACAGTCAGCTAAACCACGCGAAGAGCCGTACGTACAAAGAGACGGTCAAACGGAGAGTCAGTCAACCAGACAGACAGTCAGCTAAATACACGAGGAGCCTCACCGCAGGACAGTCAGTGCGCAAGTACGCGAAGAGCCGTACCCCGGGACAAGTGAACAGTCAGGGAGAACGCGAGAGACGCAGGAAGACGATCCCTGCAAGTGGATAACCTGGTACGGGCAGAAGGGTCACTCGAGTCAGTGGTCGGTCAAGGTGGTCCTGGGAAGAGCGTCAACTCGACCTAACGGGCGATACACCTCCCCGCCATAACAGCCTAAGCCCCAAGCCCAACCAGGGAACCACCGTCGAAGACGGCACAGGACACCATGCAGCGCACAGGAACCTGGCACGGTCAGAAAGGACGGTGGAGTCATTGGTCGGTCAAGGTGGTCCTGGGAAGAGCGTCAGCTTAACCCAACGGACGATACACCTCCCCACCACAACATCCTAAGCCCCATTCGAGCCGGCACGGGTAAGCGGACCGCGCAGCCGACGGCGAGGAGTGTAGGAATCCAGCATTGAAGAAATCCGCAAATAAAGCTGTTACATCTTAAACCTCTGTCTTCTCTTTGGTCGGGCAATCACACAAATCATAAATTTGGTGGGACGAACACACAAACTCTCTGAGCAAGCCGTTGCAATTCGTAACGAGCAGAAATAAAGAAATCAGTTCGTTACATTTGGCGCCCAGCCGTGATTGTCCTGGCCAAAAGAACAGAGAAAAAGATGGGAAAGTCGTGGCTGTACAGCCTCAAGAAGGATGATTTTCCAGCCATAACGAGCGCGATAGGGATCAAGGGCTTGGTCGAGGAGTTGCGGACGACGCTCCATACTGGAGGCGTTACAGAAGACTTCACCAGGATGATGGAGACCAGCGGAGGCAGATCGGAAAGGCAGGAGATTGAGCATGGGCGGGAAGGCAGCCGTTCAAGGAGAGAGAGTCGGGAGGCCAGCCGTGATTGACGGGATACCACAAGAGCAGCCCCGCAAGCGATGCCAGAGCTGCTAAAGGGCAGGGCCTTTAAGTGGTTCATTGCCAACAAAAGGTTCTGGGAGACATGGGCAGAGTTCATCCAGAGCTTCCAGGAATTCTTCCAGCCCAGAGGCTTCATGATGGCCCTGGCCGACGAGTTTGAAGAGCTGGACACCCAAAGGGAAATGCTCGAGTTGAAGCGGACTCATAGGGCCCGCCACCAGCGGGATTTCCCAAGAGGGGAGCAGAACGCGGTGTGCAGGAGGTGCCAAGAGGATACCACGGGCCCGGCGAGGCACGACATTATCGGGTAAGGTGCGGACTCGTTACGGCGGGTGCTTGTATTAAGCCCGGCACAAACTTGCCATAGATTCTGATCCTCCCCAACATAATCGACGCTCTAGTGCTGGGATGGGATTTCCTAACAAGAGTGGGCGCATGGATGGAGTGCGCGGGACTGAGCGTTACGATACCAGTGGGTCCGAAGGTCCAAAGCAGGCCGCACGAAAGACTGTCAGTAGCGATCGTGGAGAGGGCGTCGGAGTCCGCGGAGGAGGATGTTGACGACTTCCTAAGATCGGAATTGGCCAATCTAGCGAGAGTGCAAGGGACGTCAAAAGTAGCGGTACACAAAATAATAAAGAAAGTTTATCAACCGTCAAGCAGCGTTACTACCCAAAGAACCCAAAGATGCAGGTAAAAGTCAAAGCCAAAGCAATGCATCGAGCCGTCGAGGAGCCCATACAGCTCACCAATAGTGATGGTGAAAAAGAAGATGGAGCTTGTGTGTGGATTTTCGCCAGATACACGCAAGGTCCGTGAAGGACGCGTATCCAATGCCAATGATAAACAACATTCTGGTCCAAATAAGGGAGGCGAAGTAAATAAGCAGCCTGGACTTGAAGGACTGATACTGGCAGATTCCGTTGGTAGCAGGCAGCCGGCAGTATACGGCATTTACGGTGCCGGGAAAGGGCCTGTTTCAGTGGAAGGTAGTGCCATTCGGACTGCACTCCGCATCGGCAACGTTCCAGCGGGCGTTGGACCAGGTGATAGGACACGAGATGATGCCGCACGCTTTTGCATATCAGGACGACATCACAGTGATCGGACGGACACTGCAAGAGCATGTGCGCAACTTGAAGGAGGGCGGCGAACCTGAAGGTAAATGCGGATAAGTGCAAATTCTTCAGGAAGGAACTGCAATACTTGAGCCACCGCCTGGCGGATCAAGGTATCGGAACGGACCCGGAAATGGTATCGGCGATAGCGCAGCTGAAGCCACCAGGAAACGTAAGGGAGCAGAGGCAGTACCTGGGAGTGGCGTCGTGGTACAGACGTTTTGTACCCTATTTTGCGACGCTAGTACAGCCACTGAATGCCCTCCTCAAGAAGCAGGCAAGGTGGGAGTGGACGGACGCTCACCAAAATGCGTTTGAGGCCGTCAAACAGGCTGGTCGCCGACCCGATCCGGATTTCTCCAGGACGTTCGTGCTGCAGACAGACGCCAGCGATCATGGGCTTGGCGCGATCCTCACACAACATTCCGATCAAGGCGAGCGGGATATATCCTACTCCAGTAGAGCGGAGCGGAAAGAAATTATTCTGCAACGGAAAAGGAATGTTTAGCTATAGTGTAGGCCGTCAGGAAGTTAAGACCGTACCTGGAGAGTTACCATTTCAAAGTGATAACGGATCACATGGCCTTGAAATAGCTAAAGAATAAGCAATAAGAATAGCAAGGTGGGCACTGGAGCTTCAACAATACGATTTCGAAATTTCGTATAGGAAGGGCCAGCAAAACGCCAGATGCCCTATCGAGGCAACCTCTTCAAGAAACGTGCCGCAAGATAAGGACGGAGGACGAAGGACACCCAGACGAGCAGCAGGGATGCAGACTATTGGGAGGAGGCTGGCCGAGAAGTACGACATGCCAACGGCTGGTCACCTAGGTAGTCGAAAGACGATTGCGATGGTGGCAGCCCGGTACCACTGGCCAGGAATGCACCGGGACATAAGAAAATACGTGCGGAGCTGCGAAAGCTGCATGAAGTATAAGTTTAACCAACTGCAGGCAGCCGGCAAAATGCTGACCAAGGGGCCAGAGGAGCCATGGGCCACCGTGTGTGAGGGCACTTGCCGCGGTCGAAGCACGGGAATTTAATGCTGTTGGTCCTGGTGGACAAGTTCTCTAAATGGACCGAGTCCAGTTCACCAGCAGGGCATTGAAGAGATTCCTGGAGGAGCTGGGGGTGCGACACCAGCTCACGCTGGAAAATCCGCAAGAAAATCCCACGGAAAGGACCAACAGGACTGTCAAATCAATGATCGCGCAGTTCACGGGAGCCGATCAGAGGAGGTGGAACAAGAACTGGCCGGAGCTGCAGCTGGCGGTAAACACGAGCGTGGCGGAGTCCACCGGATACTCGCCAGCATTCATCACGCAAGGCTGTCAAATGCGTTGTTTGACGAGCAGACGACTGGGACAAGCAGATGTACACAGACGCCTGCAGAAAAGCTGAAGGAGATCTTCGAATTGGTGCGGAGAAACATGGCACATGGCGCGGCACTATAATTTCCGGAGACGGCCATGGAAACCCAAGGTAGGGGACACAGTGTGAGGCAAGGAAAACCACCTTTCGAAAACAGGCAAAGGCTTTGAAACGAAGCTGGCGCCACGGTTCGACGGGATGTTCAGGATAAAGAAGTTTACTTTTCCAGTTATCTGCGTCCTGGAGCACGCGGCGACCAAGAAGGTATAAACGGCTCACATAAGCGACTTGAAGCCGGGAAGCGCGGGAGTTATCGGTGACGACACAAGCATGCCTTCACCTCCCCCGAAACCCCCACGGGCAGCGATGCACTTATGAGACACTCAACCCGGACACACACCGCAACGAAGTCATCAACCCACACTGGATTAGCGGAGTCAGGATTCCCAAGAATCGAACCGAAGCACTGGAAGGGGCATCCGGGCGAAAAGCGCCAACGCAAGGTGTTTCGCAGAACAAAAGAATTGTACGCTAGGCTAAGAGGAAATTATTCTGAAAATAAAGATTCATTCTGTTACCGAACTTGGAGCGACTCACTTCGAATAGCAAAAACCCTCCTCGCAATCGATATAAAAGAAGCACGATTCCTCGACCACGACTTAACTGGCGCAGCCGGAAAAGGAACCTAAAGGAGATCCAGAGCATCCAAAACAAGAAAAAAATAAAGATCACCGGAATATTAATAATTATTATACTGTAATGCAGGTAAGCAGCCGGCCAATTGACTTCAATAAGTGAGTGCAAATGTAAGACAAGAAAAGAAACGAAATTAAAAATTATGCAGTACACCCAAACGAATTGTAAATTCCGCGCGCTTAAAAGAAAAAGAAACCGAACTCCAAAACATACATAAATACCTTTATACACAAGAGCAAATATGCAAAATCAACAAATAACGGTGTGCGGAAGCAAAATAAACGGCACTAACAATTGTGCATTACACACGCAATTCTAAAAGCATATTAGTAAATATATAATATATTAAAACGACCATCAATCGCTGATGACCGTTAATGCATCGCGCATTAAAATATATAGACGCTAATATACGGTGAAACAAAGAAAACAAAAAGAAATTAAACAATTAGGGGAAAAAACTGCAAACCATAAAAAAAAATATATATATAGTCCCATATCCATAAGTCCCTAAGACTTAAGCACATGCCTACACACTAACAACATGTACACCCAAACTCACCCACACACCCAACACAGCTCTGGATGTACCCAATAGATACCAGATACCTGAAAAGTCACCCACTGGTAGACTAAACATCCGTTGTCTAATTTAAACAATCTATGCTTAAGCCCTCGCATCATCGTTGCGTTCCCACGTTCAAAGCTCGGACTCGCAATCCCGAAAAACAGAAGTATTAGATTTCAATAAACAAAATTATAAGAATCTAAGAGCACTTGTATCCAAGAGCGAATGCACTTGAATCCAAGAGAAATGCAAAGACTATTAAAGTCAGCAACTCCAAAGCTTTCTCTCTTCATTTGATCAGAACCCTAAAGTCTAAAGTCCATATTAGGAAAGCTCGAAACCGAGGCTTGAACGTCAATCAAATCAGAGTAATTAGCAGAGTTCAGTTTGAGACCTAATTATAATCGGTCGGTGTTCTTCTCAAGTAAAAATATTATAATCATTCAGTAAAATAAAATTATATTTTTTTTACATATGAGTATTGCGATTATTTAATTGGCGCAGTCGGTAGGATCTGTTAAATAAAGAGTCCTTTTAGTACGGTACTGATCCATTGAAGGATACGCTATACAACTAGCTATCCAGGATCGGCGAATTAAAACAATGATTCTAAAATTATTTTTAGATCCGCAAAAGAATCTACGTGAAAGTAGTATTCAAGAAAAATCCCGTGTGGCCAGTAACATCTGCAAAACAATTTAAAATCCCGTGTGGTCGGAAGCAAAATTAATTAAAATTTTTAATTCCGTAACTTAAAACAAAAAATTAAAATAAACACCGTGTATCCAGAAACTTATACAAATACACCATGGCTGTTCCGCAACTTTCGGAAACCCACCTAAATCAATTATTAAACCAAATTAAAGAACTGAACTACTACGATGGCACACCTGGCAAGCTGTCTGTGTTTGTTAACCAGGTCGAGCAGCTACTCAACTTATACCCTACCCAAGATGCCAGACAAGCACACGTTATCTACGGAGCAGTGAAACGGTTACTAGTGGATGCAGCATTGGAGGTCGTGGCGATGGCATTCAAGGATCACAGGCCCTACATAACACTTATAAGACAACTGGAGGATACATCCTACCCCGGAAGCATCTGTAAGTTCATCGAGAAGCTCGAATCACAATATTGGATTATGTTTGACAAGTTAGAATTAGAAAGCGACCCTGTAGATAAATCAAATTACACTGAAATGTTAAAAAGAACTGTTAAATCTGTAATAGATCGAAAATTGCCGGATAGAATTTATATGTCATTGGCACGCAAAGATTTTGATACTATTTATAAACTAAAACAAGCTTCAATGGAGCTAGGCCTCTATGACGCCAGTCCAGAAAATCAGCGTTCTAATAGATCAGAAGGGAACAGACACAGGAACAGGGGAAATCATAGTCAAAACAATAATCAAAGATATTACAATAATAGAAAATACAATCACAGCAATTATTATCCTGGAACGAATCAGAATAACAATGCGCAACATCAAAATTCTAATCAACCTACAATAAATCAAAATCAGTATTCCACTCGTCCCATACCGGCTAATCAAAGGGGAAATTATTACACGTTTAGAAGGGAGTTAACACAAGGCCAACAAAACAATCCTCTTAACAATTCTCTTAATTTTAAACCTTCAACTTCAAATAATACTAACGGTCAGATGCCGGTTAAAAGACAACGAGAGAGTGAAAGTGGCCAAAGCAGAATGGATGTAAATTTTCATCAAACTGCCTCGGACACTCAAGTGACACAGGAGGACGTACCAGTCCCCATGTAAGAATAGGTTATCAAAACAAAATTTACAAGGGAATGATCGACACAGGTTCATCCATCAATATCATAAGGGAAAATTTTGAAAATTTAGAAGAAAACGAAGAAGATCTAACAGTGTATACCATTCAAGGGGCAATAAAATTAAAGAAAAGCATAATAATGAAACCCACTTCAGTATGTCCGTCTGTTCAGAAATTCTATATCCACAAATTTTCCGACAATTATGATTTCCTGTTAGGTCGAAAGTATCTAGAGGATACGAAAGCTAAGATAGATTATGATAACGAGACTGTAACTTTAGGTTCAAGAACCTTTAAGTTTGTGTATGGAGAAAAGAAGGGCGAGACCGCATCTAAATGCCTCGACCCACAGCAAAAGGATGATTCCACTCCAGTGGAGGAAATCAATCCAAAGATGCAAAAGGTTAAGACCGCACCTAAGTGCCTTAAACCAAAGCATCAACAACAGAAGAAGGAGACCGCAAAATGCCTCACTTCAAAAGTTGTTAGTGACACAGTGGACAATGATGTAACACATCTCGATCCCATGTCCGTTGACAACGATATAGTCAACTTCGCGATCAACAATGAGTTACGCGAATGTAACGAGTACAGACTCGAACATCTAAATGTAGAGGAAATTGAATGTTTAAAGAAAGTTCTATACGAATATAGAGACATTCAGTACAAGGAAGGCGAAAATTTGACCTTCACTAGTACTATTAAACATGTCATCCAGACTCAGCATGAGGATCCAGTATACCGTAAACCCTATAAGTACCCCCAAAGTGTTGACCAAGAAGTCAACAAACAAATCAAAGAAATGATAGAGCAAGGGATCGTTCGCAAATCGAAGTCCCCTTACCGTTCTCCTATTTGGGTGGTCCCCAAGAAGGCAGACGCCTCTGGGAAACAAAAATTTAGGTTGGTAGTTGATTACAGGAATCTAAACGAGATAACTGTTAATGACAAATTCCCCATTCCTCGAATGGATGAGATATTGGATAAATTGGGTAGATGCCAATATTTTACCACCATTGATCTATTTAAGGGTTTTCACCAAATCCAGATGGACGAAAATTCTATTGCAAAAACAGCTTCTTCAACTAAGCATGGGCATTACGAATATACACGTATGCCTTTTGGCCTAAAGAATGCTCCAGCTACATTTCACAGATGTATGAATAATCTTTTGGAAGATTTGATTTACAAAGATTGTTTAGTCTATTTGGACGATATTATTGTCTACTCCACTTCGTTGGAGGAACATATTTTATCTCTAAAGAAAGTCTTTGAGAAACTGAGAGACGCCAACTTGTAGTTGCAGCTAGACAAATGTGAATTCATGAAAAAAGAAACTGAATTCCTGGGACATATTGTCACAACAAATGGCATTAAACCAAACCCAAACAAAACCAATGCAATCACAAATTTTCCGTTACCTAAAACACCTAAACAGATAAAATCGTTTTTGGGATTATGTGGGTTCTATCGCAAGTTTATTCCTAACTTTGCCAAGATAGTTAAACCCATGACCCTCAAACTAAAGAAAGGTGCTGTAATAGATATTAAATGTAAAGACTACATCGAATCATTTGAAAGACTAAAGGTTTTGATAACTTCAGATCCGATATTAATCTACCCCGATTTTTCGAAGCCTTTTTCTCTAACAACTGACGCGAGTAATGTAGCTATTGGTGCAGTGCTCTCACAGAATCATAAGCCCGTTTGTTATGCCAGCAGACCATGCTACCATTGAAAAAGAATTGTTAGCTATAGTTTGGGCGACAAAATATTTCAGGTCATACTTATTCGGCAGGCCATTTGAAATAATGAGTGATCATAAGCCATTGGTATGGCTGAATAATATCAAAGAGCCGAACATGAAATTACAAAGGTGGAAAATCAAACTTAATGAATTCGATTATAAAATAAAATATCTTCCAGGCAAAGAAAACTATGTCGCGGATGCTCTTTCCCGCACAAAAATAGAAGAAGTCATGGTTGGCGAAGTCGCAAACAGCACAGACGCAACTATACATAGTGCTAATGAAGATGATTTAAATTATATATCCATAACGGAGAGACCAATCAATTTCTTCTCTAGACAAATAGAGATAGAAAAAGGCGACAGTGACACAACAAGTGTAAGTCACTACTTTCAAAAACTTAAGATTAAAATAATCTATAAAGAAATGACACTTGAACTCGCCAAAACCCTCATTAAGGAATATGTGTGCACCAAGAAAAGCGCAATTTACTTCCCTAATGATGAGGATTTTCTGATCTTCCAGAGGGCATTTACCGAAATCATAAGCCCTAACAATTTCACAAAACTATTGAGATGTACCACGAAGCTAATTGATATACTAACTTATGCGGAATTTAAGGATTTAATCCTAAAGAGACATAAGGAAGTTTTACACCCAGGTATAGAAAAAACCATTAATTGGTTTAAAGAAAAATACTATTACCCAGATAGTCAAAAGCTAATTCAAAATATTATTAATGAATGTGAAATCTGTAATCTGGCAAAAACAGAACATAGAGACACTAAATTGACATTTGAAACAACGCCAGAAATATTTAACACAAGGGAAAAATACGTGATAGATTTTTATCTCACGGGTAACCAGATCTTCTTATCTTGTATTGATATTTATTCAAAATTTGCTTCCCTAGTTGAAGTAAAAAGTAGAGATTGGCTAGAAGCGAAAAGAGCCATTACTAAAATATTCAATGATATGGGAAAGCCACAAGAAATTAAAGCAGACAAAGATTCAGCTTTTATGTGCATAGCTTTGCAAAATTGGTTAAGATCCGAAGGCGTACAAATTTCTGTAACAACCAGCAAAAATGGTGTATCCGATATAGAAAGATTTCACAAGACCGTAAACGAAAAGCTAAGAATCATCGGTAATGAACAAAATATCGAAGATAGGTTTACAAGGTTCGAAACAATCTTATACGTCTATAATCATAAAACTAAACATAATAGTACAAAACGATCTCCGGCAGACATTTTTCTATATGCAGGCAGCCCAGACTTTAACGTACAACAAAACAAAATTGATAAGATCGAATATCTTAATAAGAATAGGCATAATTTTGAAGTTGATATAAAATATAGACAGGCTCCACTCGTGAAGAGTAAAATCACCAATCTATTTAAAAAGACAGGAAGAATTGAACAAGTAGACAGTAAACATTTTGAAGAAACAAACCGCGGCAGGAAAATCGTTCATTATAAATCAAAATTCAAGAAACAAAAAAAGATTAATAAGAGCAAATACGATAATTCCAGACCAGCCAGAGAAGCGCAAAGTACGCAATATATTTCTAATAATGCTTAGTTGCATGTTATCACTTGGTCAAATGCAGCAACATCGAAGTAAACCCAATAAGTGTGAAAAATGGATACCTTATATTCCAAACCGGAGCAATGGAAATTCCAACCAGCTACGAATACCACTATTTGAGTATAAACATAACAAAGACAATGCTTATGTTCGAAAATCTAGTAACTGAAGCAAATGACTATCCCAATGTACCTCAGATACAATATTTAGCCGATAAACTAAAACGGGAAATAAATGGATTAAGAATTATTAACAGAAGCAAAAGAGGTCTCTTGAACATAGTAGGGAAGGCATATAAATACTTATTTGGTACATTAGATGAAGACGACAGGGAGGAGTTAGAGGAAAAAATTAATAACATGTCAGAAGACTCCGTTAAAACCCATGATCTAAACATGGTTATCGACATAATTAACAGCGGTATAGACATAATTAATAGGCTCAAGGTAGAAAAAGAACAGAACCAACAAATTGCGATACTGATATTCAACCTACAGCAGTTTACAGAATACATAGAAGACATCGAGTTAGGTATGCAATTAACCAGATTAGGGATCTTTAACCCAAAATTACTAAAACATGATTATTTGAAACACATAAATTCGGAGAAAATGCTAAAGATAAAAACATCAACTTGGCTCAAGACAGATACGAACGAAATTTTGATTATATCCCACGTTCCTAGCGAGGTCACTAAAGTTCCGATATTTCAAATAGTTCCATACCCAGATGAACATAACTATATTCTAACCCAGCAAGTATTCGATAAGTTTTATGTATTCAATAACCAAGTATTTCATAAAGATACAGATAAATTAATATTCGACAAATGTATTGTTGGACTTATTAAACAAGAGCAAACTCAATGCAAATACTTTAAAACCCAAAGAAATTTCCAAATAAATTTTATAGAACCAAATATACTGTTAACATGGAATATTCCTGAAACAGTTGTCAACCAAGATTGTACAAACAACAAAATATTAATATCAGGAAACAACATCATTAAAATTAAAAATTGTACCATGCAAATAGATGAATTCCTAATTTCTAATAATGTAGCAGATTTTACACAAACGATTTATATCACCAACAATGTTACACGCTTAGAACCAATAAGTCACTTAGAAACAAAAGAAATGATAAAATTGCATGTAAAACACTACAACTTTTTCCAAATTATATGCATTACAACTTTTGTCATCATGATAATTAGTTTGACTCTGTATCTAGCATATAAGTTTAAAAATATACCTAAGAAAATTATTGTCAAATATTGTAAACAAAAAGAAGAACATCCGCACCTTGAAACTAATGTCAAGGAAAATATTCAACCAGAAAACAATGTTATGATATATCCAAATTTAACGACCTGAGGACAGGCCAAATTCAATGATTGGGGGAGTGACATATCCATAAGTCCCTAAGACTTAAGCACATGCCTACACACTAACAACATGTACACCCAAACTTACCCACACACCCAACACAACTCTGGATGTACCCAACAGATACCAGATACCTGATAAGTCACCCACTGGTAGACTAAACATCCGTTGTCTAATTTAAACAATCTATGCTTAAGCCCTCGCATCATCGTTGCGTTCCCACGTTCAAAGCTCGGACTCGCAATCCCGAAAAACAGAAGTATTAGATTTCAATAAACAAAATTATAAGAATCTAAGAGCACTTGTATCCAAGAGCGAATGCACTTGAATCCAAGAGAAATGCAAAGACTATTAAAGTCAGCAACTCCAAAGCTTTCTCTCTTCATTTGATCAGAACCCTAAAGTCTAAAGTCCATATTAGGAAAGCTCGAAACCGAGGCTTCAACGTCAATCAAATCAGAGTAATTAGCAGAGTTCAGTTTGAGACCTAATTATAATCGGTCGGTGTTCTTCTCAAGTAAAAATATTGTAATCATTCAGTAAAATAAAATTATATTTTTTTTACATATGAGTATTGCGATTATTTAATTATATATATATACATATTTAAGCAGCAATCAATCGCTGATTGCCGCTATATAATGCATCGCGCATTAAAATATGTAAACGCCTAAGATGTGCCGCAATAAAAAAATAAATAATTTTGCATATTACACAAAAAAATTATGCAAACATACTTTTAGCAGCAATCAATCGCTGATTGCCGCCACATAATGCATCGCGCATTGAAATATGTAAACGCCTAATATGTGCCGCAATAAAAAAAATAAATAATTTTGCATATTACACAAAAAAAATTATGCAAACATATTTTTAGCAGCAATCAATCGCTGATTGCCGCTACATAATGCATCGCGCATTAAAATATGTAAACGCCTAACATGTGCCACAATAAAAAAAATAAATAATTTCGCATATTACACAAAGAAAAATTATACAAACATATTTAGGCCCAACAATCGCTGATAGCCGATCATGCATCGCGCATAAATATGTGAATATAGCCACACTGAAAAAAAAAGGGAAAGCATAACGAAACCAATGTGCCACAACTTAACAAATGCCAGTGCTCCGCCACCTAATTAATGCATGTGTGTATATAAGTGCGGCCGATCATTTCTTTCTGTGTGCCGGGCAAGAAAGGGGAAACCGGCACCGACAGCAGTTCGTAGGGAGCCCTCCCAAAAGAATTTAAGAAAAAGGGAAAGAAAAAGAATACGCTACATCCTTACAACTATATATTATCCGTATTATTTTTAAACATATTCATACATTCATTATACACATATTTTTACAAATTTCTATACCTTATATATATTTTTGCTAATTCAAAAAAATTTTTTATTATACACTTATTACCCCAATATTCCTTTACACATTTTTACCAGGGTACAACAACCCTATATCAATTCTAAATATTTTACTACACCTTACACCTTAATATTCTTATATACATTTTACCAGGGTACAACAACCCCTATACCAATACATATATACATCTCTCATATATACATATCTCTCAGACAGTCCACACCTATACAAACTTCTCAAACTTCTTAGTACCCTTGCAAATGTCCAGAAAAACAATCGTGGATAAGACAAAATCTAGGCTAGGCCTTAGAAGTAGCAGCAGTTTACCAGAGATAAGGGAGGAAGAAATCATAGTTATGGATTCCGGAAACGGGTCAGGGGGCTCGAGGACGACTAGTCCGGCATCCCACGTAATAAACATGGCCAACGCTAGCACACTACTAAACACCTCAATGAATACATCAATTAACATGACACTGAATCCCCAAGACATACTAGCCTTTGTAAAACAACTGCCAAACTTCGAGGGTGCACTGGGGACCCTACAAAAATTCATAGTGAGCGTGGAGGAAGTGATCATGCTCATTAGGGGCACTGATCAGACTCCGTACGGGCAGGTACTGCTACGCACACTAAGGAACAAGGTGATAGGCAAGGCGGACGAGGCCCTGAATATGCTGAACACAAAATTGGAATGGGACAGCATCTGGGATAACCTGAAACGCATGTACGCATGCAAGATATCAGAGCCTATTTTAATCTCCGAAATACAGAATCAGCCACACGGTCTCCCCTTCGGGAAATTGTTCCATGAAATTACCAGATTGAGAAGCGAGCTGCTGACACTGGCCACCGATTCCGAACAAGGGGGCTGTGCAGCATCGAGGAGAGCTCTTTACGACGGCATTTGCCTAAATGCCTTCCTAGTAGGCATCCGCGACCCGCTCTGGACGGTCATCCGGGCTAGGAACCCGTCGACCCGTCGACCCACGAATGGTGCCAGGCAGAGCAAAGCTTCATGTACCAAAGACAGAATAGGCCCAGAAATAATTACAACAACAATTTCGACCACAACAGGGCAACCCCAAACAGACCAGGGGGACGCTCGAACGATATCGCAACTATTCCCAAAACAACTACAGACCGGATAACCGGAGGGAGAACCCCTTCCGGCAGGGGGAATTCCGCAACAACGACAATAGGGGCAGAGCCACCGGCCCCGAGAAAAGACAACTGAGACCGACGCAACGGACCCCCTTCAAGGGCTCCAACCAATTTTGACAATATCGACGACAATGTAAATTTTCAACCAGGAGCCTCGGCCGACAAGTCGGCTACCTAAGTAACATGACGCATGGCTCGACTCTACCCTACATAACGCTGAACCTATTTGACCCCCCTCAGGCCCTAAAATTCCTTATCGACACCGGTTCCTCATACTCCTTCATCGACCCGCACACTCAACCGGGAAATCAAAATAACCACTGTCATGGACAGTTATACACTGAAAATGGCAACAACCTTGCCCATGCCAAAGGAGAGCAGGGCGAGATAAACCTTCTACTCTTCAAATTCCACCCATACTTCAACGGGCTCCTGGGCATAGACGTCCTCACAAAACTCAAGGCAAAGATTGATATCAAGAACCTAAAACTTGAGACACAATCGTCCTCAATCGACATAATAACACAAATTAACAGGGGTACGCAGGAACTCCACATCGCACCCCACAGCAAGTCTCGAATTAAATTACCAGTAGACATAGACGAGGGAGACTTTTTCTGCAATTCAGTAGGCATCAATAAAGACCTCACTATCACGGGCGGACTTTACACTGCTATCGACGGACATAGCTACCTCGAGTAACAAATAACTCCCATGACGAACAAACACTTTGCTTAGACCAACCAATAGAAGTTGCACCCTATAACGAGGACGAATACGACCAAATTTACAGCATGACATTGGGGCCGGACCCTACCGAACAATTCAAACGGCCTATCGACCAAATCCGAACTGAGCACCTAATCCCAGAAACAGTTAAACATTCTATCCCGACGACAGACGATACACCGGTACACGTAAAGACTTACAGGTACCCGTACATCCATAAAGATTTAGTACGGAACCAAATAAAAAAGATGCTAGAACAAGACATAATCCGAAATAGCCACTCACCTTGGGGCGCACCCGTCTGGGTAGTACCCAAGAAAACCGACTCGGACGGCAACAAGAAATGGCGACTGGTTATAGATTTCAGGAAACTGAACGAAAAAACCATCTCCGACCGATACCCTATCCCCAACATAAATGAAATCCTCGACAGCCTAGGCCGGTACAAGTACTTCCCCACCCTGGACCTGGCAAGTGGGTTCCATCAAATTCAGATGAACCCAGAAGATAGGGCTAAGACAGCAATTTCGGTCGAAAACGGCCATCATGAATTTAACAGAACGCCCTTCGGGCTGAGAAACGCCACCGCCATATTTCAACGTGTCATGGATAACGTCTTAGGCACGCTAATAGGAGATATCTGCCTAGTCTACCTAGACGATATCATAATATTCTCCGCTTCACTCCAGAAACATTTAGATGACATAAGCTCCGTCTTCAAAAAGCTACGTACGGCAAACCTCAAAATTCATCCCACCAAATCCCATTTCCTTCGGAAAGAAATACACTACGTGGGTCACGTGGTCACCCAGGAGGGTATTAACCCGAACCCGAACAAAATTACCGCTATCAAGGAATTTCCCTGCCCCAACACCCGCAGACAAATCAAGTCCTTCCTGGGACTCATAGGTTATTACCGGAAATTTATAAGAGACTTAAGCACTGACAAAATAATTTAAAGGTGGAAAGTCTGTAGTAATCGACGAGGAATTGCGCGAAGCCTTCGAATTCCGTAAAACTCTAACTAATCAAGAAAGCTTATTCCGAGTATTCCGCGGGAACGAACACCTACAAAATCCTCAGGTGCTTGACGTTCCTTCAGGAACAGCAGCGAGTTAGAATCAATAATTAAAACAACAACGTTTGCCCACCTAAAAAGGGAAATCTACGTGCCCCATTTAAAGAATATTATCACCGAGGCAATTCGGGACTGCGAGACCTGCCTTCCGCTCAAGTACGACAGGCACCCGCAGAAACCACCCTACATAATACCCGAAATTCCGAACGGGCCGTTAGATATCTTGCATACGGATATATACACGACCAATAAAAACTACAATCTCACAATTATAAACAAATTCTCTACATTCGCACATTCATTTCCACTGCCTGTTAGACAACGAGTGCAAGAAATAACCCTTGCAGGTCCATTGTCAGCAATATAAAAGTTAACAATTAAGATAAAACAAAAATAAAGAATAAAGTTATATTATAAAAAGAAAATTGTTACCTTCAGATATTAAAGTACAAAATATAATAAATTTAGTCTAACCTTTGAACTGTAAATTTTAAGATATACGCCTAGCTTTGCTGGCCCTTTGGCAGAATTTTCACACATGAACACGGACATACATATGATATTATATGTATAAAATATTGTACGTAAAACGATTGGACCGCTGCAGCACATGTATTGTCAAACATGGGTCTACCTATATTTAAAAATAAATAACTCTTGAGCGTTAAAGATATAATAAAAATACCATGAAATCCTTCGTGGGTTCATCGCTTAAACAACGATGCAAGCGGTCGTATCGCATTTTCGTGTAAATGGGGAATGCGTGCAGTGGAAAATTCCCCCACTTACAATCCGTTCCCATGTTTTTGGAACAAATGGCCACTGCGTTGGTCTAGTTGGAGATAAGATTAGAACATGTAAATTTCATATTAGCTACCTAAGCAGGATTTAGAGAAATAAAATTCAGTTTGAAATATCAACTCAACAAATGTAGACGTTTTCTTATGTTGCAGACTCTTTACATTTTGGTCAATCGAGCCTTCGAAAAGATAAAAACTTCGACTTTGCAGTTTCCCCCCCTATGGTAAGGGACTCAAAGAAAGACCAGCTCCTTTAAGCGTTGCTAAGTTGATCTTGCAGCTGAAGGTAGCAAAAATAATTAACTCTTGTTTCCCCCTACCAAAGGTAAGGAACAGAGTATAAAATTAAAAACACAAAAAGATCCACAATAATCTTTTATGTTTTAAAAATAAAACAAGCACCTTAAAGTCTAAATAGCTAAAGGCTGCTTTGTAACCATAATAAATTACGGTTTGGCGTGCTTGAGGCCTTACATCAGCAAGTAAAAAATACAATAAAAGCATTCAATAAATGCCATAGGAGCATTATTATGAGACGATTATTAATTAAAAAGTGCATAAAAAAGAGTGCCTAAGTGCCTAATACACAAAATCATCGTTAGCATCGACGTCAACTAGAGAGAAGGAAAAACCAGGCGCACTGAGCAGGGTGGAACAAAACACCCATGTAAATATCTCAGTGCCGAGCGAACCAGGAGATATTCCGGTATCCCAAAGCTCACTCAATGCATTTAACATACAAGCCACCTTTACAGTTTCACTAGACTCGTCATGCACGGTCTGCGTCCCATTCAAAAACAAAATCAGAAGACAGATATCCGAACCTCCCTTTAGCTTAGAGATAGTTACGGATATCTTAAAAGACACGTTAAAATCTAACAAAACCTTGGCTGTGTTCGCCACCGACGAAATTTTCGAAATAATCAAGAAAGCTTATTCCGAGTATTCCGCGGGAACGAACACCTACAAAATCCTCAGGTGCTTGACGTTCTTTAAGGAACCCTCAAGCAGCAGCGAGTTAGAATCAATAATTAAAACAACAACGTTTGCCCACCCAAAAAGGGAAATCTACGTGCCCCATTTAAAAAATATTATCACACAGGCATTTTGGGACTGCGAGATCTGCCTTACGCTCAAGTACGACAGGCACCCGCAGAAACCACCCTACACCCTACCACCCGAAATCCCGAACGGACCGTTAGATATCTTGCATACGGATATCTATACGACCAATAAAAACTACAATCTCACAATTATAAACAAATTCTCTACATTCGCACAGGCATTTCCACTGCCTAATAGGAACTCCATTAGTGTCGCAAAAGCATTCAAAATATTCAAAAACTAGACCTGGATCATGAGGAGATCCTGCCAGAAACTGTTATAACATATAACAATGCGATACACTCCGTTCGAACTCTTCAGTGGCCGCACCCAGGTTTTCGGGAAGACAGTCAAGTTCAACAATGAGCATGACTTCATGAGGTCAAAAGACACTTAGAAGAAATCGCCATAAAACGCACGTCTAAACTGAACGAAACGAGGGAGGATCCCCCTGGCTTACCTACCGGAAGCTCGGTCAGGAGGAATAAAACAACACCACGTTTCACGAGACATACATACGGGACAGTGGACATACACTTCACACAACACGAAACCAAAAAATTCACAAACAAAAAATTAGGAAGATTTCCTTACCACCAACGACTAACTAGAAACATTTAACTGACGTTTGTTACAGGCTGACAACGACCAACGCCAAGGAACTGACATTCGAACCATTGACCAACAACCAAGCAATAGTAAAAGTCGAACTAGGTGTCGGCGTTCACAACAATACCTGAGCGAGTACGAGAGTGCAGCCGAAAGGTTGCTCATAATTAACCAAAGATAAGCCTGCTACTCACTAAACCCAGGGCATAGGGACATTGAGCTGGACCGTCTTATCCACAGGTTAAATATCAACTTAGACCTCCTCTATGCTCATTCAACAAGCATAGCGGAATGTCTTTTATTCGCAAAATTAAAAATAATTCCTAAATATATCCTAACAAATCTCGAAATAATTAAAATCGGAAATTCCTTAACGGAACAGGGATTACAAATCAAAGGGGACCCTGAGGTCTGCGAACTATTGTCAATTCACTCTAGCACCAGAAATAAGACTCTAATGTTCAAAATTAGGGTTCCAATTTTGTCTACCACAAATTATAAATTGTTTCGAATTATAACCGTACCGTTCAACGGTACACAAATTGTAAACCTACCCAATTACATATTAAAAAATAATGAGGAATTAAACATCGTAACAAATCCATGTATTAAAGTAAACTCCGAATTTGTATGCGAAACCCCCGCCAACCCCCGGTAGCCAGCCCTGCAACCTACTCAACAGCAAACCAGCGACATGCGACACGGCAGAAGCCGCGAGAAACCTGCAAATCTACAGCCCGATGGACGGAATACTTATCATTACCAACGCAGTAAATATTAATATAATATCAAACTGCGCACCAGAAAGAATAGTAAGTGGCTCGTTCATCGCGAGATACGACAATTGCTCTATCTTAGCAAATAGAACGAGATATGCCGATACTATTACCACGATCATAGAAAAGCTACAGATTAGCTTGATCAAAGCCGAGGAGGTAAAAACCATATCCGCAGGAGAGCCACTCAGCCAGCGGAAATTGCTTCTAAATACGCTGAAAACCGAAGAGAACATCGCAGTAATATACAACAACGCAACGACCCACCTTACGGTCATCTATATTTTGATTGCCGGCTCCACGGCATTGGCCGCTGCCGCCTGGACGCTAAGGAAGAACAAAACGACTTACACCGCCACGCATGTCCTTCCTACCGTAACTCCAGCCATACCTCCGTATGGCCCTGGTTCCGTCTTGAGGGGGGAGGAGTTATCGGTGACGGCACAATTATGCCTTCACCTCCCCTGAAACCCCCCTGAACAGCAACTTATATACAGAACAATCAACCCGGAGGCAGAGCAACCAACTAGCAGAGTCATCAACCGTCAGCGGATCGGCTAGTGGAGTCAGGATTCCGATGAACCGAACCGCAATACTGGAGGGGCCATCCGGGCAAATCCGCCGACGCAGGGGTTTGTACACTAGGCTAAGCAAGAAGTATTCTGGAAAATAAAAATCATTCTCAATCAAGCAACCAAAAGATTCAGTCGTATAACTAAAAACCTCCTCGCATATATTCAAAAGCTTACTCGAAGAGTAATATAGGTTAATATATAATATATAATATATAGGAAATTATACACTCGAGTTCCACGGCCTTACTTTACGAGAAGATAGACGCGATATAGGAAAAAGTAAAGGAACGAGGAAACTTGTAAATATTAGCAAGGAACAGACAAAACATCAATCAAAAACCATAGACAAAATAATCTCTAAGCGACTATGGTGGTTTGTTACAAATAACAAACTACTTAATAGTCGACAACTCGGTTTCAAGAAGGGGCAATCTTTTATGGATTGTCTCTTAAAAAAAATGTCTCAAATTTCATGACCAACAGGAAAATAGGAGTACGTGTAAATAAGAAACTCTCAAAAGTCTACCCACTTCATAGCGACATCCCGCAAATATCTCCCCTCTCAGTCATTTTCTTTCTAATCGCATTCAACAATCTTTTGAATATAATAGAGAAACATAAGGATCTTAACATAATCGTCGACTTAAAGAAAGAAAATAATATATCTATTAACTTGGATCCCCTTTTTACTGAAATAAGTGCCAAAAGTCGGTAGCGATGCTATTTGTTACAAGATGCAGACACATACACATCTGCCGGAAAAAACAATGCGCATGCCAAGTTTCAACACTAAAAATAAATGTCAAGACCGTGAACGAACTCACTCTCTTAGGTTTATCCTTTGACGCAAAATACAGGTTGAAGCCTTACAAAAAAAACTACCGAAGTCACTAAACAAATCGCTAAACATCATTAAATGTTTATCCAATAGGAGATACAATAGCCACCCACAAATAAAAAAAATCTGTGCATATCCAAAATGGACTTCGCATATACGGCACTTCAACTAAATCTATTTTAAAACCTATAAAAACCCAAATAAGCTCAGCTCTGCGGATATCACTAGGAGCCTTCTGCTCTACACCGATATACAACCTATACCTAAAAGCAAAAATTTGCCGTCTGAAATAAACTATCCACCGCATCTGCAAGAACAAAAATAAAAAATACCTGAACTCGACTATCAACCAATCTATTATAGCTTGCAACAAACTTAACCTACCCACCATTTTGGAAGCAATAAAAATAGCCTTAACAAGAGGGAAAAGCTGCAACTACTCCGACTCCCTTTCCACAGTAGAAGCAATTACCAATATAAACAACACAACATTCTACATCTCAACGATCCGCGACTTACTCATTAAATAAGCACCTAAGGTCAAAATTGTATAGGTCCCCAGTCACATCGGCATCAAAGGCAATGTATACGCAGAGCCCTCAGCCAACGATGTAACAACTCGCCCCTTAACAACTACTCCAAACTATAACCGCACCAATATAAATAGATACATAAAGACAAACATTATTAATGACAAATCCAATTACATTATAAATTCATTCTAGGACATACCAGACTGACCCATGAGTATCGATTCTCCCAGCCAATCAACAGCCAATGCCGTTTCTGCAATATCGACAACATATCAATACCCCACATCCTAGACGATTGCATCGCCCGACAATCATATCTATCCAGCAACCCTAGTTATTGTTGTAACTAAATATTTAAGTAAATACTGTACTGTAAGTAAAATACGGCTGAAAGCCCCAGCAGCTATAGCCGATATCTAATTGTAGCATAAGTTTTGTCTAGAACGTACGAATAAATAAATAAATATTAGTTATGCAACTCATAGTTGCTTGGGGGCGTGACGAGCTCTCGTCACAGTATAGCTCACCTAGTCATTAGCAGAAGCATTCTGGAACCTTTGTGGAATGTCGCCTCGACCTCCCTAGCATTCTCCGAAGTCAAATAACAGCGGTGATTTACAGAACGTTACAATCTTTATTAGTCAAACTTAAGAGATTACAAGAAGAGTTGGGATATCAGCAAGTGTATCGATCCGGTGTCCGCAGAAGACTGATTTCTGGCCTTGGTGCTGGCTCTCACTAGCCCTCCGGCTCCCTTGCTGAATGCAGCGTTTTGTCGCCAGCGTAGGGAGGGGGTCGACCCCGCGAAGTTGCTGGGTAAGTGGCCGAAACGTGAGCCGCGCTATGTCAGCGGCTGTGGGCAAGTGCCCAAAATGTGTACCACGCTACGTCAGCGGTCGCTTGCCCAATATCCGGTGGCTGCGCTGCTCCCAGCAACAAAGTGTCGATTGCGGGTGTCGATTGTCGATTGGGGGTAAGACAAAGGGTGCGGGAAGAGGGTTCATAACTTATATAATTAAGTTAAGTGTATTAAGAGCGGCAGAGAGTCACGATTATAGTCAGAACATAACACTCTGTAGGGGTCATGAAACTTATAGTTATACCATTTACTCGTAGGAAAAAAGGGTATACCAGATTCGTTGAAAGGTATGTAACAGGCAGAAGGAAACGTTTCCGACCATATAAAGTATATATAAGGTTATCAAATATCTCCCTTCCGCTTTTTTGCTCTTTATTCAATGCTTTATAAAAAGTGTAACAGTGATCGGATTTAGTTCAAATATGCGCCGTTTTGTTCGATAATCTGTTTCCATCTAGACGGCAACTTCATAATACCTCCCTCGTACCTCGTACCTCGTACCTCCCTTATTTGCGAAGAACTCGGACAGCAACTTTTCACAAGCCTCTTTTGAGTTCAACTTTACACCACCAAGGGCATTCGCCATGGACAGGAACAGGTGGTAATCACTTGGCGCTCTGTCCGATGCGATAAAACCTCCCATCCGAGCTCCCGTAGCTTCTGACGAGTCATCAACGAAGTGTGTGGTCTGGCGTTGTCCTGGCGGAACACTACACCCTTCCTGTTGGCCAATTCTGGACGCTTCTGGTCGATCGCCTGCTTCAAGCGGTCCAGTTGTTCGCAGTAGATGGTAGAATTAAGCGTCTGGCCATATGAGAGCTGCTCAAAAACCTTCCTGGCCGTCAATCTCGGCTTGGCCACTGTTTGAGACGATTCACCGGCCTTCGACCACGACCGTTTTCGCTTGATATTGTCGTATGTGATCCATTTTTCGTCTCCAGTCACCATCCGCTTCAAGAATCGGTCGAGTTCGTTCCGTTTCAGCAGCATATCGCAGGCGTTGATTCGGTCCAGAAGGTTTTTTTGCGTCAAACATTAAGCTTTTTTTTGTATCCAGCCTTTTGCAGATGGTTTAAAATGGTTTGGTGACTAACTCCCATCTCCTGGGCGATGTCACGAGATACCACATGCCGGTCTAACTCGATGTATTCCATGATTTGATCGGTATTTGTCGTCACAGGTCTTCCGCCGGCTGGCTTATCCATGGTGTCGTTTTCACCGGCTCTGAATCGTCGAAACCATTCCTCCGCGCTTCGAAGTGATAGAGTACCATCCCCCAAAACACCATTAATCTCACGGAACGTTTCTCTAGCGGATTTGCCTTTAACGAAGGAAAACTTTAAAATAGCGCGAATTTCGGCGTTAGTGAACTCCATGCTTACACGTCTATAACTGTTGAACGCAATATCCAAACTAATCATGCATAGCGTCGTTTTGTAGGTTATGTCAAGACCTTTCAAATTATGTATAGTATTGCCAGATACATGTACATAGCCGTGAAATTCAAAAGACAAAAAGCCGGAAGGGAGATATTTGACAACCTTATATATTCTTGATCAGGATCAATAGCCGGGTCGATCTGGCCATATCTGTCAGTCCGTCCGTCTGTCCGTATGAACGCTTCGATCTCAGGAATTACAAAAGCTATAATATTGAGATTAAGCACGCAGCATCCAGAGACATGGACGCAGCGCAAGCTAATTTCCAAATGTTGCCACGCACACTCTAACGCCCACTTACTGCACAAAACTCGCGCGTCTGACGACTCCATCAGCCCTGATGTAGACCTCCTCCACGATACCCATGCACCACTCTCATCGGCAGGCAAGGCAGGATCGTAGACGAAGACCAACATGAGTAGGCAGATACTCCAGGTAAGCGGCCGCGAATTCACGATGTTCTCCGCATCTGCTTCACAACTCTTGTC
This sequence comes from Drosophila orena, assembly GCA_005876975.1. Lineage (NCBI taxonomy): Eukaryota > Metazoa > Arthropoda > Insecta > Diptera > Drosophilidae > Drosophila > Drosophila orena. Next base: position 24,954 of record VCKV01000342.1, on the reverse strand, counting down.
CGTCTCGAAAACGTCACAAAAGCGTCTTCCTTCCCTGTCAGTTCCCACGAAGTTCTTGCCGTTGGCCCTCTACGGCAGACAAAGTTCCTGATCGCAAGTATGCAGGAATCCATTGACAGATGAATCGCCCTTGTCGTCAAGCACGTAAACAAGGCAACCCAACGCTTCTCCTTGTGGCGGGACACAGTCACCAACAGTGGCCCAAGGTAGTCCAATCCGGTATATTTGAATGGCCATCCACCCGCATCCAATCTGTCTTCCAGATGGGGTCCCATTATCGGCGGCATCGGCAGCGCTCGCTGCAACTTGCACGCGTTGCACGATGAGATGACTCTCCGCATCACACTTCTCATCTTCGTGACCTAGAATCTCGTCCGGATCTCGGCAATTGTAGCATCCACGTTTTGATGCTTCATCCTGGCGTGGAAATGTCGCACAATCAGCTCTGTAAGACAGTGGCTGTGTGACAGTATTACGGGCCTCCTCGCACTGTACGGTATGCACAGTGCACCAACCCTCGAATGTCGCTCGAGCTTATGCTGACCTTATCTCGTCGGGGAACGGCTCCAGTTGTGCCCAGGCTGTGACCTTCACCAGGCGATTGAAGCTTAGAATCTCTGAAACGGGATAACAAAGTCGTTTTCCGCGACTAACGCAAGCTCACTGAGCATCTCTTCTTCATCAGGGACATCTGGGACTCGTTCAGTTCCAGCTGGATGCTGGCTGCCTCAAACATGCAGGTCCTCTTAACCACCTTGAATCCTGGCTATGGTCGACTGATCTCTGTGACCGCGTCGCATCATCCGCCGCATTGTCAGCTGTAGGCACCCATCTTCATTTGGAAGCCTTCGACGACTCCAGAATCTCTGCCACTCGGTTGCTAACAAACTGCTTATACCGGTGGTGGGTACTGCCGATCCATCTCAGCACCGTCCTTGAGTCTGCCCATAACACCAGGTCCGTGATGACCACACTGCTCCTCCTTGAGGAGGAGCATCCTGGTTCCAAGGACTGCCGCCTGCAGCTCCAGCCGTGGGATCGTCATCGTCCTCATTGGGGCACACTTCCTCATTGCCCATACAAAGCTCACCAGCACGCCGTCGTCCTCATACGTGAACCTCCAATAAGACACCGCCGCGAGTGTTGCCTGACTAGCAACCACGAAGACGTGCAACTCTATTGCCTGAATTGCTCCGTGTCCGAAGTAATGGCGAGGACATCGGAAATGTCCCACGGCGTCCATCTCTTTGCGCCAAGTCGCAAAGGCCTTGCCTAGCTCCTCCGGGAGCGGTTCGTCCCACTGGATCTTCTGCATCCAAATCTCTCGCAACAGCAGTAACCATGAGGCAGCCCAGGAATCCCAGGGGATCAAATGTCAACATCACCAGGCTCACGTTGAACCTGAAGTCATCCGGTGCTACCTGCCAACGCATTCTGAGGATCTTCTGCTCAGCCTCAGCCCATCCGACGCTCTGGACTTTCCCAGGTCCTAAAGCCGTCTCTACAGTGAGTGAGCTGGATGAAAACTGACATAGCTCGAACCCAGCATACGCGTGTATCTCCTTCGCCCGGGTAAATACGCTGATAGCCTCACACTCTGTAAGGAGAGAGTGGTAGTTGGTGATGGCCTTGACTGTTCTCGGATCCGAATCCCTAAACTTCAGGGCATTCAGAGTCTTCACGTAATGTACAGCGTTCGGCGAACATGCTGCTCCAAATGTCATTACCTCTATCTCGCGCCGAATTTAACGAGGTTCCTCCAACTTTGGCTGCAGCATCAAATACAGGCCGGACTTTGGGGTTTTCGACACCAAAATGTGGCAAATACCATAACCGGTCGCTCCTCACCGCGACCTCAACCGCTAGTGACCGCTGTCTGCTTGGCGTGACCGCTGGCTGCAGTCTCCGCAAATGACGCTCCACTACGTCTCCTCGTTGCTGGCTGCGAACTGGTTGTACCGCTCTAGGCGCTGGCTGCGCCTTTCTATGTCGCTGGCTGCGACTCCTCTGCAGGTACGTAGCGCAGCGCAATTTGCCCTTGCAGTCTCCCTCGGACTGCGAATAAAAGCTGTCTTTGCGCGATGCCTTAAACGGCTACTCTACCATGGATCCCGAAAAAAAGGGATAGACTAATTCGTGGTAGTACGCTTGTTTTATTCTGTTAGAATTCATGGTTCTAACAATTGGAACTAACTCAACTCTAGCTCACCGCAGTGTGTGACACGACAATGAAAATGCTAAGTTTTCCCGGCTGATTTCCAACTAGTGACGCCTATAAAACAGTGTGCCTGCAAACATTTAGCTAACAAATCCTATCACATTTAAACTGCTTCACAACATAAGTTCACTTGTATAATACTGACTATCGATTATAATGTTCGATCCGGGACAGATGAATAAATGTACACAATAATACCTAATTAATATCATAAATTACTTTACACTAGAATAATTATCGTTAGAGTATTCAGCTGGCGACGTGAAGGAAAATTTGAAGTTAGTGATTCTTAGGGGCTTTGTCCGCTGGTCCTGCCTCAGGAACTCCTGTTTATTGGTTGCAAATTTATATTTATTTTATAAATATTAATTTTGTATATATGAATTATTTTCATAATATATATTTTTTGTCCTTTTAAATTAATATATTGGTTCATAAGTAAAAAGCAAATAAACTCTAATACATTGAAATTACTTTTATTGATAATTTTTCTTTTGGCGGAAAGTACGAATACGGCACCCGGTAAAAGATGCACAAAGTGTAGTCGATCAAAAACGACGACATCTTGTCGAGAAACGTTACAAAATCTATTTTTTTTTTATGCACTTCTAATTGTGGCGCCCAGACTAAAGCCCAGTCTGGCAACACGGCGTAAACAAGTACTAACGCCAAGACCTTTCCTGGAGCACGATATCTTCTGATATCGTCAGACTGGCCACTCTCGACTGACGCTCTCAAATTAACTTTCCATGCTATCTCTTAATTAAATAAAGGGGTAACTACCTAAGTTACCATATAATTATTTAGTTACATTTATAGAGAGTACTTTCGACTTTCGTATTTTTTTCAAAAGAAATTCCAGGAATTTCTGTGCTTTACTTTTCGTAAATCATAAACATAACATATGTGAATAATATTTTGAATAAGTTTTTGTGCGTCACGGAAGTAGTGTTTATATGCGTTACATATGTATGTTTACATGTGTTATATACTTGTAGAGTAAAAGTCTGGAATAGATACGCTTAAAAGTATGTAATGAAAAGTATGTTCTTATGAACGTCGAGATCTCGGAAACTATAAACGCTAGAAAGTTCAAATTAGATATGCATAATTAACTGACACCGACGCTGTGCAAGTTTGTTTCAAAACGGGCCTACGCCCACCCTAACGGCCACAATTTTGAAAACAAAATTTTTAAATATCATCTGGCCTTCCCTCTAGCTGAGTAATGGTTATCTGATAGCGTTCTCTCTCGATCGGCTTAATATCATCATAAGTCTATTTAATACCTTGATTCTCTTTTCGTGTATTTTTTTTGTATTATTGCAATTCCTTACCATATTTGGATTGATACATGGGCTCGTTAAAAATTGTTAAGTTTTCCACTTAATTTATGATCATAACAAAAGTATGTTCTTTACTAAGTCTTCAGTCACTTAACTGTAAATTAATAGTAATATAAAAGTAGTAAGTGTGTTTGTTAGGGGAGTCTTCATTTCCTTCTGCAACTAAAAATTAAATACGGCAATTAAATACGTTAATAATTTTTTAATTTGTACGTAATCGCCATTATCTTCGTGTGCACTGTGCAGCGTTGCTCCAGTAGTATCTATATAGTCTTTAATTGGAAATACTTCCTCTATTTCGTTGACTTTAACAACGCAGTTAATTAAAGTTATTAATTTATAAAGTAATTAAATTTTTAAGCGCTTCATAATAGGTAGGATCGTTTATATTTATTGTATCTCCTTTCTTTAGACAAAGACTAATTGGTTCAGCGCTTTTCAAATCTTTTATAAATTAACGATAAAATCCACAAAGGCCTAAGAATTTATTATACCCGTTACTCATAGAGTAGAATGGTATACTAGATTCGTTGAAAATCCTGAACTACAAATGCTAGAATGTTAATATTAAGCATGCATCTTCAAGAAACATATCTGGGTCACGCCCACACTTTTGAAAAATGTTTTTATATTTTTTTATTTTTTTTTGTTACTCCTATAAATTTCTGTCGATTCGCCAAAAATTGTTTTTGCCACGCCCACTCTAATGCCCACAAACCTTCCTAATCTGCTACGAACTTTTGGAGAAACCTTCCTAATCTGCTACGAACTTTTGGAGAATTAAACATTTTTTTTTAATTTTTTTCCCCAGGTTTTACCCATATTCCAGAAAATGTTGAAATTTTGCGTTCGCAATTCGCGGTATTTTACCGACGATAGCATAAATAACCATTATCAAGCCACACACTTTTGAGCGGTTTGTGGGCGTTGGAGTGAGCGTGGCAACATCATTAAACAAATTTGAGCAAGGTCTATGACTGTGAAATATGGATGCCTAATCTCAACTTTCTAGCTTTAATTTGTTTATTGATTAAATTACATTTTTTTTTTTATAATCTGTTTTACCTAAAACATTTGATTGTCTATCCCCGCTTATCGGACAGTAAATTCAGTTAGCCTTTAGGGAATGACCTTAAGCGTTTCGAAGTTTTTAAGACATCATGTTTTAAAGCAGTTTTATGGTCAATGACGAAAATTAATGCAAAACATGCGCTCTACTTCTTGCACATCTCCGTCTTCCTCTTAATAATTATAATTCTGTTAGCTGAGTAATGCGTATCTAATAGTCGGGGAACCGAACTAAATGATTCTTCTCGATATTTCAACAGCAATGATTAAAAAATAATTAGAATAAAATAGCATTGTTACTGACGTCAGTAAAAAATATAAGAATCTAATTTAATGTAATTACCAATAGTTATTTATTAAATCTAACAAAGATAATATATAATCAGACAATAAGGATTTAAATATTACCCGAACTACCACCATAGGTGTACTTAACTGCAATTGTTGTGGTAGAATTAATTACTGCTATATTTTTTTCACAAATGTTTGTTTTTGCTGTTTCTACGGCACTAACGTTTTCCCAGGACTCAAACGAACTGCCTGAACATTCATTTTTTCATTCGTATTAGAGCGCACGGTATCGTTACAACTGCGTTCCATCATACTGGTGTTTCCGTGGATGTACAAAAAATGATGGTTTATGCTGGTCGACTTTGGACTTTTAGCGTATGAGCGTAAGAATGAAAATGTGGAACTTTGAATTAGCAATATTAGTAAGAAACATATTTGTAATAATTTTATTGATTACACAAGCTTACAAAAAAAAATTCCAGAAGAGGCGCTAGAGACGTTAAGATTCACCAAATAACTGTTCTGATATTCACGAAAAATTATTCTTTTCTCAAAGACATTATTATTCTTATTATAAGATTGGTTGGCAGATTGGTTCTTATCAAATGCGTTATTAAAAAAGGGCATTTCAAATTGTTCTGTAAAGTGCGGAAGCTAACACATATTTGAAATAGATTTTAAAGTGCACGGCTTTTTTTATATTCCGCGAATTAAATAAAATCGAATGGGTTTTTTTTGCTTTCTTGTAGTTGATAATTAGTGTAAGCTATTTGTTCGACCACACTAGTATGTTTTAAATTGTTTGCACTTTATAATAAGTGTGTTTTCACCAAATTGCTAGAATTTAATTAGTTTCATGTGTATTTGTATAATTTTACAGTTTCCGAAATTATTGACGGGCTTATAATTAACTATTACGCTTGTCATATCCAGCAGCCATTTTCTGAAATATCGGCAGACATTGGGAAAAAATAAAATGAAAAAAAAAACAAGAAAGAATGATATAGTCGAGTTCCCCGACTATCAATACCCGTTACTCAGCTAGTAGAACTGCAAGCGAGAAATTTCAAAATTTTCTGGAATATCGGTAGAAATTGGTAAAAAAAAATTAAATGGAAAAAACTTAAAATTTTTTAAAAATGTGGGCGTAAGAGTCTTGTGCGGTAAGAGTGGGCGTGGCAGAACGTTTTTTACCAAGTCTATAGAAATTTACAAGACATATAAATAAGTGAAAAAATATCAAATTTTTCAAATGTGTGGGCGTGGCAGCTTTGGGCGGTTTGTTGGCGTTGGAGTGGGCGTGGTAAAAAGTTTTTTTGGCAAATCTATGGAAATTAAAAAGAGATATTCAAGAATGTAAAAATATCGCATTTTACATAAGTGTGGTTTTTTGGGCGTAGGAAAACATTTGAAAAGAAACTCGAGCCGTCTATGGAAGATGCATGCTTAATCTCAACATTTTTGATTTTGTAGTTCCTGAGATCGAGGCGTTCATACGGCTATCCTGATCAAGAAATAGTGACATATTCACTCTTCACATAAGAAACTAAAACCGATCTTTTGGAAAGCTTCACTCTTCAAAAGCTTAATAAATAACATTCTCCCAATACACCAACCGCTTAACGGTAACATTAATGATCCGATAAGATTGAAATGTAAAGCTAAGTAGAACTTAACAGGCTTATATTAATCCTCTGTTAAAGGCTTACTGGGCCGAAAGAATACTTTTGTAAAATTAGTTCATAACTGACCTCTTGTGAAAACGTATCAAATAATGATTATAAAAAGGGAGATATATTAATATTTTTTTTATTAAATCAATCACCAAAAAAGTTTATTGGCGCAGTCGTTAGGATACTGAAAAAGTCCTTGTAAGCTTGTTATCCTTTGACAATCTAGTGAAAAGAGGAAACTTTTACGACCAAGTAACCTTTTCTGATTGTAACCGCGAATTGCGACCGCTACTATTGTATAAAACAACAAAAAGTTAAGACAATGCAGTTCACTTAAGGCATAAGCCTCGACATACTGTAGCAGTCTGTGAACAACTTATCTTATAAATAAAACTAAAATGGCGTTAACAGAGGAAAATCTGTCTCAACTACTTAAAAAAAATTTAATGCACTTTTACAAGAAAACAACTTTACATCAGAAATAAATTATGCCATGGACAACAGCATAGACTCAGAACACACATGCAGACTAGAACATTTAAATAGTAAGGAAAAATACAAGCTTACAAATTTATTAAAAGAGTTTAGTGACATTCAATATTGCGAAAATAAAAACCTTACATTCGCAAGTATAATACGTCATGATATAAAAACCGTTCACAAAAACCCAGCTTACAAAAGACCATACTCGTATACGTTTGCCTACGAAGCAGAAGTAAATTAGGAAATTGAGGAAATGTTGAGACAAGGTGTTATACGCGAAAGCAACTCCCCTTACTACAGTTCATTATGGATTGTTCCCAAAAAGATAGATGCCTCTGGCAAACCGAAATTCAGGTTGGTCGTGGACTATCGAAATCTAAATGAAATAATAATAAATGATAAATTTCCGATTCCTAATATGGACGAAATACTGGCAAATTAGGAAAATGCTAGTATTTTACTACGATTGACTTAGAAAAAGGCTTTCACCAAATCGAAATGGACCCTAAGTCTATACCAAAAACGGCGTTTTCGACTAAACATGGTCACTATGAGTACACTCGTATGCCATTTGGTTTAAAAAATGACCCTGCAACCTTCCAACGGTGCATAAATTATATCCTAAAAGACCTCATTAATAAGCATTGCCTTGTTTATTTAGATGATGTGATCATCTATTCAACATCTCTGAACGAACACCTAGACTCACTGAGAAAGGTTTTTGAGAAACTTAAAGAGGCCAATCTTAAACTCCAATTGGACAAATGCGAATTTTTAAAAAACCAAACAAATTTCTTAGGTCATATTATAAGTCCAGAAGGAATACGACCTAATAAAGAGAAAGGTAACGCAATCGAAAAATTCCCTCTCCGAAAGACACCAAAACAAATCAAATCTTTCTTGGGCTTATGCGGATATTACCGTAAGTTCATTCCAGATTTTGCAAAGAATGCAAAACCTCTGACAATATTTCTAAAAAGGAGCTAATATAGACACAAGAAACGAAGAATACAATAAATCATTTGAAAACACTAATAATGAACGACCTAATTTTGATTTGCCCTGATTTCACAAAAACATTTCAAGTCACTACTGGGGCTAGCAATTTCGCCATAGGAGCCGTGCTATCGCAAGACAATAAACCAGTAAGCTTTGAAAGCAGAACTTTAAGTGATCATGAACAAAATTATAGCACTATTGAAAAAGATCTTCTAGCAATCGTTTGGGCGTAGAGAGATTTTGAGCGATCACAAGCCCCTTGTTTAATGATGATATTATATTAAAGAACCTAACATGAAACTAACTAACTGGCGAATTAGACTTAGTGAATATAATTTCAAAATCAAATATTTAGAAGGTAAACTTAATCATGTAGCAGATGCTTTCTCTCGCGTCAAAATTAAAAAAAAAAATGGTAGGCGAAGAAGAATATATACACAGTTAAACAGAAGGCAACGAAACCTACATTGAAATTTCAGAAAAACCAATAAACTATTTTGCAAGACAAATTAAATTTATTAAAGATACCGTAGAGCAAGTAGAGACAACGAAATCCATTAACCCACATAGTAACGTGAAAATTCCGAAAAGTATCATAAAGTTAAAAGACATAAAATCGTATCCTGAATTTTAAGAATTCATTATTACTCAACATTCTAAATTGTTACTCCCTGCTATTGATACGATTATTTAAAGAAACTCACTATTTTCTCGATTATAATAAACTAATTCAAAATATTATCAATGATTGCGAAATCTGTAACCTTGCAAAGACAGAACATAGACCAACTAAACTAGTTTTCGAAATAACTCCAGAGACAAATAACCCACGAGAAATGTATGTTATTGACTTTTATGCAATCGACAACGAACAGTATTTATTTTGTGTAGACGTATATTCAAAATTGGCTTCACCGATTAAAACAAACGGTAGAGATTGGTTAGAGGAAAAACGAGTCCTTACTAAACTGCTTAACGACATGGGAAAACCACTGATAATGAAAGCATACAAAGACTCCGCGTTCATAAGCTGTTCACACATGAACACGAATATATTTAAAGACTTACAATTTTGGGCTCCGTTCATATCTTATGTAAATGAATCGAGAGCGATAATTTATATTTAGGATTTTGTTATCTAAGGCGACATGGGTGCAGTGCTCAAAAACATGTAATCTAAGTGCACACTACCTGAGTCAGTCACTTTAGATCGTTCCCCGCCTCCTAAAATAGTCCCTTAGTGGGAGACCACAGATAAGGTCCTCGCCGCTCAAGATAGGCAGATGTGCCGGAGCGTGGGACCTCGATAAGGCGGGGACTACCTGCTTAGGCCTCTGCGTAGGCCATTTACTCTAAGATGCGATTCTCATGTCACCTATTTAAACCGAAGATATTTCCAAATAAAATCAGTTTCTTACAAAAACTCAACGAGTAAAGTCTTCTCATTTGGGATTTTACATTTGGTCAATCGAGCCTTAAATCGACTCTGCAGTTTCCCCCTATATGGTAAGGGACTCAGAGAAAGGCCAGCTCCTTTAAGCATTGCTAAGTTAATCTTGCAGCTAAAGGTAGCAAAAATAATTGACTCTTGTTTCCCCCTACCAAAGGTAAGGAACAGAGTAAAAATACAAAAAGCAAAAAGATACAAAAGAATCTTTTATGTTTTAAATAAAACAAGCACCTTATAGTCTATAGCTAAATGTTGCTTTGTATACCATTATAAATTGTGGTAAGGCGTGCTTGAGGCCATACATCAGCAATTGTGAAATTAAAAAGTGATAACAAAAGTGCCTTATAAATGCTCTAATAGCATTAAAACAGCTCATAAAGAGAGTGCAGTGTATATGCCAAAAGAGCATAAATTAAATAAAAAGTGCCTGAAAACAGTGCCTTATAAATGCTCTAATAGCATTAAATCAGCTCATAAATAGAGTGCAGTGTATATGCCAAAAGAGCATAAATGCCGAAACAAATGGCTAAAAAACAAAAAATCTGACTGCACTACAAAAATAATAAAACGTGCCAAAAAAAAAATCGTCTTTAAACACCGACGTCAACGTAGCCTTAAAGAAGAGAAGGAAGTCAAATTCAAAGGAGCCTCTACCAGCAGCAGAAGCAGCAACAACAGCAGAAGCAGCAACAACAGCAGCAGCAGAAGCAGCAACAGCAGTAGCAACAGCAGCAACAACAACAGCAGCAGCAACAACGACGACATCAGCTAAGTCAAAACAAGAATTTTCTGTTTATACAAACACACATATATATATAAATACATATACAATACATACACACGTACTATATATATTAAGAACTTACAATAAAATCAAGCCCATCTATAAAAAAAATAATTTTCAAAATGATGTCAGAAAAGACTATTCAATTCCACCCTGAAAAAGAGGTATAGCACAAGACAACGCTTTAAAAGTAGAGCAGGCATTCCGAATTAATGTTGGCCAATTTCGAGTATATCTAGAAGATACGTCTAAACTAATAGACAGTAGTCCAGATTTCCTTAAAATAAGGAAAAATAAAATTGAATTTTTATGGCATAAAATAGATAACCTGATTGAACAGGTGAATAGTCATTTTGAGAGTTCGCTATTTGAAGAAGAAATTAGCGAACTTGAATTTGACAAACAAAATATTCTAACAGCCATTAATAGTCGACTCAGTGGCACAATAAATAAAGCTGAAATGTCGACGGTTGTTAAAGCGGAGGAGTTACCAACCCTGCCTAAAATACAGATACCCACTTTCTTTGGTGATTCTAAAGAATGGGATCTTTTTAATGAACTCTTTACAGAGCTCATACATGTGTGAGAGGATCTCAGTCCTTCTCTCAAATTTAATTATCTAAAGTCAGCATTAAAAGGATAAACCAGAAATGTGGTTACTCATTTAGTGCTCGGCTCTGGAGAAAATTATGAAGCCACTTGGGAATTTTTGACCAAGCGGTATGAGAATAAAAGAAGCATATTCTCAGATCATATGAATAGGCTTATGGATATGCCAAATTTAAATTTGGAATCCAATAAGCAAATAAAGACATTTATTGACACGATTAACGAGTCAATTTATATCATAAAATTAAAGACACAATTACCAGAAGATGTGGATGCAATTTTCGCTCACATAATTCTTCGGAAATTCAATAAAGACTCACTCAATTTATATGAAAGCCATGTTAAAAAGACAAAAGAAATACAGTCACTTTCTGATGTCATGGACTTTTTAGAGCAAAGGCTCAATTCTATATCATCATTTTCACAGGAAGTAAAACCTGTAAAGTAAATGATTAATAATAACAAGAATAAAAATTATAGTGACAATTGTGCATATTGCAAACTACACAGGGCATTATTTAATTCAATGCCATAAATTTAAAATAATGAATCCAGCAGAACGGTCTGACTGGGTAAGAAAAAATGGGATTTGCCTAAGATGTCTGAGGCATCCGTTTGGTAAAATATGTATAAGCTAGCAGCTTTGTTCGACTTGTCGTAAACCTCACCACACTTTACTTCACTTTGCAGGTCATAATCCAGAAAAAGTGAATACGTGTAGAACAACAGGTCCAGCCTTGTTGGCCACGGCCTTGATTCAAGTAAATTATTAAAAGAGTTTAGTGACATTCAATATTGCGAAATTAAAAACCTTACATTCGCAAGTATAATACGTCATGATATAAAAACCGTTCACAAAAACCCAGCTTACAAAAGACCATACTCGTATACGTTTGCCTACGAAGCAGAAGTAAATTAGGAAATTGAGGAAATGTTGAGACAAGGTGTTATACGCGAAAGCAACTCCCCTTACTACAGTTCATTATGGATTGTTCCCAAAAAGATAGATGCCTCTGGCAAACCGAAATTCAGGTTGGTCGTGGACTATCGAAATCTAAATGAAATAATAATAAATGATAAATTTCCGATTCCTAGTATGGACGAAATACTGGCAAATTAGGAAAATGCTGGTATTTTACTACGATTGACTTAGCAAAAGGCTTTCACCAAATCGAAATGGACCCTAAGTCTATACCAAAAACGGCGTTTTCGACTAAACATGGTCACTATGAGTACACTCGTATGCCATTTGGTTTAAAAAATGACCCTGCAACCTTCCAACGGTGCATAAATTATATCCTAAAAGACCTCATTAATAAGCATTGCCTTGTTTATTTAGATGATGTGATCATCTATTCAACATCTCTGAACGAACACCTAGACTCACTGAGAAAGGTTTTTGAGAAACTTAAAGAGGCCAATCTTAAACTCCAATTGGACAAATGCGAATTTTTAAAAAACCAAACAAATTTCTTAGGTCATATTATAAGTCCAGAAGGAATACGACCTAATAAAGAGAAAGGTAACGCAATCGAAAAATTCCCTCTCCGAAAGACACCAAAACAAATCAAATCTTTCTTGGGCTTATGCGGATATTACCTTAAGTTCATTCCAGATTTTGCAAAGAATGCAAAACCTCTGACAATATTTCTAAAAAGGAGCTAATATAGACACAAGAAACGAAGAATACAATAAATCATTTGAAAACACTAATAATGAACGACCTAATTTTGATTTGCCCTGATTTCACAAAAACATTTCAAGTCACTACTGGGGCTAGCAATTTCGCCATAGGAGCCGTGCTATCGCAAGACAATAAACCAGTAAGCTTTGAAAGCAGAACTTTAAATGATCATGAACAAAATTATAGCACTATTGAAAAAGATCTTCTAGCAATCGTTTGGGCGTAGAGAGATTTTGAGCGATCACAAGCCCCTTTTTTGGCTAAAAGGTCCTCGCCGCTCAAGATAGGCAGATGTGCCGGAGCGTGGGCCCTCGATAAGGCGGGGACTACCTGCTTAGGCCTCTGCGTAGGCCATTTACTCTAAGATGCGATTCTCATGTCACCTATTTAAACCGAAGATATTTACAAATAAAATCAGTTTCTTACAAAAACTCAACGAGTAAAGTCTTCTCATTTGGGATTTTACATTTGGTCAATCGAGCCTTAAATCGACTCTGCAGTTTCCCCCTATATGGTAAGGGACTCAGAGAAAGGCCAGCTCCTTTAAGCATTGCTAAGTTAATCTTGCAGCTAAAGGTAGCAAAAATAATTGACTCTTGTTTCCCCCTACCAAAGGTAAGGAACAGAGTAAAAATACAAAAAGCAAAAAGATACAAAAGAATCTTTTATGTTTTAAATAAAACAAGCACCTTATAGTCTATAGCTAAATGTTGCTTTGTATACCATTATAAATTGTGGTAAGGCGTGCTTGAGGCCATACATCAGCAATTGTGAAATTAAAAAGTGATAACAAAAGTGCCTTATAAATGCTCTAATAGCATTAAAACAGCTCATAAAGAGAGTGCAGTGTATATGCCAAAAGAGCATAAATTAAATAAAAAGTGCCTGAAAACAGTGCCTTATAAATGCTCTAATAGCATTAAATCAGCTCATAAATAGAGTGCAGTGTATATGCCAAAAGAGCATAAATGCCGAAACAAATGGCTAAAAAACAAAAAATCTGACTGGACTACAAAAATAATAAAACGTGCCAAAAAAAAAAAATCGTCTTTAAACATCGACGTCAACGTAGCCTTAAAGAAGAGAAGGAAGTCAAATTCAAAGGAGCCTCTACCAGCAGCAGAAGCAGCAACAACAGCAGCAGCAGAAGCAGCAACAACAGAAGCAGCAGAAGCAGCAACAGCAGTAGCAACAGCAGCAACAACAACAGCAGCAGCAACAACGACGACATCAGCTAAGTCAAAACAAGAATTTTCTGTTTATACAAACACACATATATATAGTGACATATCCATAAGTCCCTAAGACTTAAGCACATGCCTACACACTAACAACATGTACACCCAAACACACCCACACACCCAACACAACTCTGGATGTACCCAACAGATACCAGATACCTGATAAGTCACCCACTGGTAGACTAAACATCCGTTGTCTAATTTAAACAATCTATGCTTAAGCCCTCGCATCATCGTTGCGTTCCCACGTTCAAAGCTCGGACTCGCAATCCCGAAAAACAGAAGTATTAGATTTCAATAAACAAAATTATAAGAATCTAAGAGCACTTGTATCCAAGAGCGAATGCACTTGAATCCAAGAGAAATGCAAAGACTATTAAAGTCAGCAACTCCAAAGCTTTCTCTCTTCATTTGATCAGAACCCTAAAGTCTAAAGTCCATATTAGAAAAGCTCGAAACCGAGGCTTGAACGTCAATCAAATCAGAGTAATTAGCAGAGTTCAGTTTGAGACCTAATTATAATCGGTCGGTGTTCTTCTCAAGTAAAAATATTGTAATCATTCAGTAAAATAAAATTATATTTTTTTTACATATGAATATTGCGATTATTTAATTGGCGCAGTCGGTAGGATCTGTTAAATAAAGAGTCCTTTTAGTACGGTACTGATCCATTGAAGGATACGCTATACAACTAGCTATCCAGGATCGGCGAATTAAAACAGTGATTCTAAAATTATTTTAAGATCCGCAAAAGAATCTACGTGAAAGTAGTATTCAAGAAAAATCCCGTGTGGTCAGTAACATCTGCAAAACAATTTAAAATCCCGTGCGGTCGGAAACAAAATTAATCAAAATATTTTAATTCCGTAACTTAAAACAAAAAATTAAAATAAACACCGTGTATCCAAAAACTTATACAAATACACCATGGCTGTTCCGCAAATTTGGGAAACCCACCTAAATCAATTATTAAATCAAATTAAAGAACTGAACTACTACGATGGCACACCTGGCAAGCTGTCTGTGTTTGTTAACCAGGTCGAGCAGCTACTCAACTTATACCCTACCCAAGATGCCAGACAAGCACACGTTATCTACGGAGCAGTGAAACGGTTACTAGTGGATGCAGCATTGGAGGTCGTGGCGATGGCATTCAAGGATCACAGGCCCTACATAACACTTATAAGACAACTGGAGGATACATCCTACCCCGGAAGCATCTGTAAGTTCATCGAGAAGCTCGAATCACAATATTGGATTATGTTTGACAAGTTAGAATTAGAAAGCGACCCTGTACATAAATCAAATTACACTGAAATGTTAAAAAGAACTGTTAAATCTGTAATAGATCGAAAATTGCCGGATAGAATTTATATGTCATTGGCACGCAAAAAAATTGATACTATTTATAAATTAAAACAAGCTTCAATGGAGCTAGGCCTCTATGACGCCAGTCCAGAAAATCAGCGTTCTAATAGATCAGAAGGGAACAGACACAGGAACAGGGGAAATCATAGTCAAAGCAATAATCAAAGATATTACAATAATAGAAATTACAATCACAGCAATTATTATCCTGGAACGAATCAGAATAACAATACGCAACAGAAAAATTCTAATCAACCTACAATAAATCAAAATCAGTATTCCACTCGTCCCATACCGGTTAATCAAAGGGGAAATTATTACACGTTTAGAAGGGAGTTAACACAAGGCCAACAAAACAATCCTCTTAACAATTCCCTTAATTTCCAACCTTCAACTTCAAATAATACTAACGGTCAGATGCCGTTAAAAGACAACGAGAGAGTGAAAGTGGCCAAAGCAGAATGGATGTAAATTTTCATCAAACTGCCTCGGACACTCAAGTGACACAGGAGGACGTACCAGTCCCCATGTAAGAATAGGTTATCATAACAAAATTTACAAGGGAATGATCGACACAGGTTCATCCATCAATATCATAAGGGAAAATTTTGAAAATTTAGAAGAAAACGAAGAAGATCTAACAGTGTATACCATTAAAGGGGCAATAAAATTAAAGAAAAGCATAATAATGAAACCCACTTCAGTATGTCCGTCTGTTCAGAAATTCTATATCCACAAATTTTCCGACAATTATGATTTCCTGTTAGGTCGAAAGTATCTAGAAGATACGAAAGCTAAGATAGATTATGATAACGAGACTGTAACTTTAGGTTCAAGAACCTTTAAGTTTGTGTACGGAGAAAAGAAGGACGAGACCGCATCTAAATGCCTCGACCCACAGCAAAAGGATGATTCCACTCCAGTGGAGGAAATCAATCCAAAGATGCAAAAGGTTAAGACCGCACCTAAGGGCCTTAAACCAAAGCATCAACAACAGAAGAAGGAGACCGCATTACCAAAATGCCTCACTTCAAAAGTTGTTAGTGACACAGTGGACAATGATGTAACACATCTCGATCCCATGTCCGTTGACAACGATATAGTCAACTTCGCGATCAACAATGAATTACGCAAATGTAACGAGTACAGACTCGAACATCTAAATGTAGAGGAAATTAAATGTTTAATGAAAGTTCTATACGAATATAGAGACATTCGGTACAAGGAAGGCGAAAATTTGACCTTTACCAGTACTATTAAACATGTCATCTAGACTCAGCATGAGGATCCAGTATACCGTAAACCCTATAAGTACCCCCAAAGTGTTGACCAAGAAGTCAACAAACAAATCAAAGAAATGATAGAGCAAGGGATTGTTCGCAAATCGAAGTCCCCTTATTGTTCTCCTATTTGGGTGGTCCCCAAGAAGGCAGACGCCTCTGGGAAACAAAAATTTAGGTTGGTAGTTGATTACAGGAATCTAAACGAGATAACTGTTAATGACAAATTCCCCATTCCTCGAATGGATGAGATATTGGATAAATTGGGTAGATGCCAATATTTTACCACCATTGATCTAGCTAAGGGTTTTCACCAAATCCAGATGGACGAAAATTCTATTGCAAAAACAGCTTTTTCAACTAAGCATGGGCATTACGAATATACACGTATGCCTTTTGGCCTAAAGAATGCTCCAGCTACATTTCAGAGATGTATGAATAATCTTTTGGAAGATTTGATTTACAAAGATTGTTTAGTCTATTTGGACGATATTATTGTCTACTCCACTTCGTTGGAGGAACATATTTTATCTCTAAAGAAAGTCTTTGAGAAACTGAGAGACGCCAACTTGAAGTTGCAGCTAGACAAATGTGAATTCATGAAAAAAGAAACTGAATTCCTGGGACATATTGTCACAACAAATGGCATTAAACCAAACCCAAACAAAACCAATGCAATCACAAATTTTCCGTTACCTAAAACACCTAAACAGATAAAATCGTTTTTGGGATTATGTGGGTTCTATCGCAAGTTTATTCCTAACTTTGCCAAGATAGTTAAACCCATGACCCTCAAACTAAAGAAAGGTGCTGTAATAGATATTAAATGTAAAGACTACATCGAATCATTTGAAAGACTAAAGGTTTTGATAACTTCAGATCCGATATTAATCTACCCCGATTTTTCGAAGCCTTTTTCTCTAACAACTGACGCGTGTAATGTAGCTATTGGTGCAGTGCTCTCACAGAATCATAAGCCCGTTTGTTATGCCAGCAGAACGCTGAACGAACACGAAATCAACTATGCTACCATTGAAAAAGAATTGTTAGCTATAGTTTGGGCGACAAAATATTTCAGGTCATACTTATTCGGCAGGCCATTTGAAATAATGAGTGATCATAAGCCATTGGTATGGCTGAATAATATCAAAGAGCCGAACATGAAATTACAAAGGTGGAAAATCAAACTTAATGAATTCGATTATAAAATAAAATATCTTCCAGGCAAAGAAAACTTTGTCGCGGATGCTCTTTCCCGCACAAAAATAGAAGAAGTCTTGGTTGGCGAAGTCGCAAACAGCACAGACGCAACTATACATAGTGCTAATGAAGATGATTTAAATTATATATCCATAACGGAGAGACCAATCAATTTCTTTTCTAGACAAATAGAGATAGAAAAAGGCGACAGTGACACAACTATATAAACAACTATATATATTTAGTTATCTAAAGTCAGCATTAAAAGGAGAAGCCAGAAATGTGGTTACTCATTTAGTGCTCGGCTCTGGAGAAAATTATGAAGCCACTTGGGAATTTTTGACCAAGCGGTATGAGAATAAAAGAAGCATATTCTCAGATCATATGAATAGGCTTATGGATATGCCAAATTTAAATTTGGAATCCAATAAGCAAATAAAGACATTTATTGACACGATTAACGAGTCAATTTATATCATAAATTTAAAGGCACAATTACCAGAAGATGTGGATGCAATTTTCGCTCACATAATTCTTCGGAAATTCAATAAAGACTCACTCAATTTATATGAAAGCCATGTTAAAAAGACAAAAGAAATACAGGCACTTTCTGATGTCATGGACTTTTTAGAGCAAAGGCTCAATTCTATATCATCATTTTCACAGGAAGTAAAACCTGTAAAGAAAATGATTAATAATAACAAGAATAAAAATTATAGTGACAATTGTGCATATTGCAAACTACCAGGGCATTATTTAATTCAATGCCATAAATTTAAAATAATGAATCCAGCAAAACGGTCTGACTGGGTAAGAAAAAATGGGATTTGCCTAAGATGTCTGAGGCATCCGTTTGGTAAAAAATGTATAAGCTAGCAGCTTTGTTCGACTTGTCGTAAACCTCACCACACTTTACTTCACTTTGCAGGTCATAATCCAGAAAAAGTGAATACGTGTAGAACAACAGGTCCAGCCTTGTTGGCCACGGCCTTGATTCAAGTAAAGTCGAGGTATGGAGGCTTTGAACAATTAAGAGCATTGATTGATAGTGGCTCTCAAAGCACAATCATTTCAGAAGAGTCTGCACAGATTCTAAAATTGAAAAAATTTCGGTCTCATACTGAAATAAGTGGAGTATCTTCCACAGGAACGTGCATCTCCAAGCACAAAGCGGTTATTTCGATAAGAAATTCTCCGAAAAATTAGAAATTATTATTATTATAATAATTATAATAATATAATAATTATTATTATTATTCTCCCAAAGCTTATGAAGGCACTTCCAGTCAACACAATTAATGTTGATCAGAAAAAATGGAAGAACTTTAAATTAGCCGACCCCGATTTTAATAAACCGGGTCGTATTGATCTAATCATTGGAGCAGACGTATATACTCACATTCTGCAAAATGGAGTTATAAAAATAGATGGTCTCCTTGGGCAAAAAACTGATTTGACTGGATAGTTTCTGGATGTAAAAAATCCAAAGGAAAAGAAACCATTGTAGCCACAACAATAGAAATAAAAGATTTAGATCGCTACTGGGAAGTGGAAGAAGAAGAAAAAGATGATATCGAGTCTGAAATCTGTGAAAATAAATTTATCAAAACGACAAAAAAAGATTCAGATGGGCGATACATTGTGTCAATTGCATTCAAGGAGGATGTCACCTTAGGAGATTCAAAGAAACAAGCGATATCTCGTTACATGAATCTGGAGAAAAAACTAAAAAGAAATGAAAAACTTAAGGTTGACTACACTAAATTCATGAATGAATACATGGATTTAGGACACATGATTGAAGTGAGTGATGAAGGCAAATATTTTTTACCGCACCAGGCAGTGATTAGATGGTCTCAAGAGATTCAAGCCTTATGACCAAATTGAGAGTAGTTTTTGATGCTTCGGCAAAAACTACGAATAACAAAAGTTTGAACGACATAATGTGGGTTGGGCCACGAGTTCAAAAAGATATTTTTGACATTATTATTAAACGGAGAAAATGGGAATTTGTGGTTTCGGCAGACATTGAAAAGATGTACCGACAAATTAAAATAGATAATAATGATCAAAAATATCAATATATTTTATGGAGAAATTCTCCAAAAGAATAAATTAAAACAAATAAATTAACCACAGTCACTTACGGAACTGCATCTGCACCATATTTGGCTACCAGGGTTCTGGTAGATATTGCAGATAAATGTAAAAACCAAGTTATTAGTGCAATAATTAGGAATGATTTCTATATGGATGACCTAATGACTGGAGCTAATTCGGTAGAAGAAGCTAATAAATTAATAACATTAATTTCCCGTGAATTGCAGAAAGTTGGATTCAACTTAAGGAAATGGATTTCCAACAATTCCAAAATATTAACCACTGTGGAGGACACATGGGATAATAAGGTTCTTAATATTATCGAAAATGAATGTGTTAAAACTTTAGGACTAAAATGGGAACCTCAAAATGACTTATTTAAATTCAGCGTAAATTGTAATGAATCAAAAAATATAAATAAGCGCGTTGTGTTATCAACGCTAGCAAAAATATTTGATCCGTTAGGATGGTTGGCACCAGTCACTGTTTCAGGAAAACTTTTTATTCAAAAACTTTGGATAAATAAAAGTGAATGGGATCAGGAATTATCCATAAAAGATAAAAATTATTGGGAAAAATATAAAGAAAATTTATTATTGTTAGAGAATATTCGAATCCCAAGGTGGATTAATTCAAACAGTTCTTCAGTCATTCAGATTCACGGATTTGCGGACGCCTCCGAAAAAGCATATGCTGCAGTAGTCTTTGCTAAAGTAGGACCTCATGTTAATATAATAGCTAGCAAAAGTAGAGTCAACCATATAAAAAATAGGAAGACAATTCCCAAACTCGAGCTGTGTGCAGCTCACCTGCTTAGTGAATTAATCCAAAGACTAAAAGGATCAATTGACAATATAATGAAGATCTATGCTTGGAGTGATTCCACGATTACCTTAGCATGGATTAACAGTGGTCAAAGTAAGATCAAATTTATAAGAAGAAGAACGGATGACATTCGGAAATTAAAAAATACTGAATGGAATCATGTTAAGTCAGAGGATAATCCAGCAGATTTAGCATCCAGGGGAGTGGATTCTAACCAGTTGATCAACTGTGATTTTTGGTGGAAAGGTCCGAAATGGCTAGCCGACCCAAAAGAACTTTGGCCTCGGCAGCAGTCTGTAGAAGAACCTGTCTTAATAAATACGGTATTAAATGACAAAATAGATGATCCGATTTACGAATTAATAGAAAGGTATTCCAGTATAGAAAAACTTATACGTATAATAGCATACATAAATAGATTCGTGCAGATGAAAACAAAAAATAAAGCCTATTCATCAATTATTTCAGTAAAGGAGATAAGAATAGCGGAAACAGTTGTTATTAAGAAACAACAAGAATACCAGTTTAGGCAAGAGATAAAGTGCCTTAAAATCAAAAAGGAAATCAAGACAAATAATAAAATATTGTCATTGAATCCATTTTTGGACAAGGATGGGGTTCTAAGAGTTGGAGGAAGATTGCAAAACTCCAATGCAGAAATTAATGTTAAACATCCAATCATTTTAGAAAAATGCCACCTAACAAGCTTATTAATAAAAAATGCTCATACGGAAACATTGCATGGAGGGATAAACCTTATGCGAAACTATATCCAAAGAAAGTATTGGATTTTCGGGTTGAAAAATTCGTTGAAAAAGTATTTAAGAGAATGTGTAAAGTGTGCAAGGTATAAACAAAATACAGCTCAGCAAATAATGGGTAACTTGCCAAAATATAGAGTGACGATGACATTCCCGTTTCTTAATACTGGAATAGATTACGCAGGTCCTTATTATGTTAAATGTTCAAAAAATCGTGGCCAAAAAACATTTAAAGGATACGTTGCCGTATTCGTTTGCATGGCCACCAAAGCCATACACTTAGAAATGGTAAGCGATCTAACTTCTGACGCATTTTTAGCAGCACTCAGAAGATTTATTGCTAGACGGGGAAAATGTTCCAATATCTATTCAGACAACGGAACAAATTTTGTAGGAGCTGCAAGAAAATTAGATCAAGAGTTATTTAATGCAATACAAGAAAATATAACGATTGCAGCGCAGCTTGAAAAGGACAGGATTGATCATTTTATTCCCCCGGCAGGACCTCACTTCGGAGGTATTTGGGAAGCTGGGGTTAAGTCAATGAAATACCATTTAAAGCGTATAATCGGCGACACTATTTTGACTTACGAAGAAATGTCAACTCTTTTATGTCAAATAGAAGCATGCTTAAATTCAAGGCCATTATACACTATAGTTAGTGAGATGAACCAACAAGAGGTTTTAACACCAGGTCATTTTTTAATTGGAAGACCGCCTTTAGAAATAGTCGAACCAATGGAAGATGAAAAAATCGGAAATTTGGATAGGTGGAGACTTATCCAAAAAATGAGGAAAGATTTCTGGGTTAAGTGGAAAAGTGAATATTTGCAAACGCTCCAGCAAAGGAATAAATGGAAAAAGGAAATTCCTGATATAGAAGAAGGGCAAATAGTTTTATTAAAGGATGAGAATTGTCATCCTGCAAGATGGCCTTTAGGAAAGGTGGAAAAAGTCCATAAGGGGAATGATGATAAGGTCCGGGTGGCTAAAGTAAATGTAAAAGTGTTCCAACTGAAGGATTTGTAGTCGATATTTGCTTACAATCGCAGACATCAAGCTATTCCACGTAGCTCACCGCACTCTTAACCCAGCATCGTCTTGAACATAGAAGACTGGAATATTCCACCCAACATTCGGTTAGCGGATCCTGCCTTCAACAAGCCTCAGCGTATAGACTTGCTGATTGGAGCAAGCACGTTCTATGATTTGTTATGCGTCGGACAGATCAAGCTCGTTCCTGGACTGCCACTTCTTCAAAAAACTCGCCTTGGTTGGGTGGTTTCTGGTGGGGGACAACGCCATTTTAATACCTCTACGTTGACTGCCAATTGTGTCTTGAATAATCAAAGTGATGATAGTCTGAATGATGTTGATCTGGGTTCCGGGAGTTAGACAGTTGAAATGAGGCAGTTTGCGCTAAAGCCAAGGAAGAGCTTGATTACCAAGGAAAAGCTTGATTGCGAGAGGCATTTTGTTGACAGTTACACCCAGGTGTGTATTTTCCATTTAAATCCAAGTCCACAAATTTAGGCGAGTCCTATACGCAAGCTCACCGTAGATTTTTAAGTCTGGAGCGCAAGCTAGAGCGGCAGCCCCGCCTCAAAGAACAATATTCGGTACTTATTCACATGTCTCTAGTTAAATCTGAGGATATTTCTTCGTCTCTTCGTTTCTGCCGTCTCATTGTGATTTGAAAGAGAATAGTACAACGACTAAGCTTAGGGTGGTGTTTGATGGATCGGCAATCACTTCGTCTCGCCAATCTTTTATTGAGGCGCTCCTATAAGGACCTAAACTGTTTTACATTTTAATGAAATTTCGATCAAATGCAGTTGCTCTCACTGGAGACATATGCAAAATGTATCGGTGTGTCTGTATGATGACTCCAGATAATTATTACCAATGCATCCTGTGGAGAGACTCTCCTAAGGAGGACTTTAGTGTGTTCAAGTTGGACACAGTCACTTATGGAACCAAGTCAGCTTCCTTCTTGTCAGTGCGGTCAATGCAGCAGCTTGCTCAAGATGAAGGCTCTACTTATCCCATTGGATCGGCTGCTTTGCTAGAGGATTTCTACGTAGTTGGTTCAATTTCAGGTGGCCAGCATGGAAGCGCAGTAGCTTGCGTGTACACTGTTTCTAAGTCCGAGGAGGCAACTAGTCATATACTGTGCTCGAAGTCTAGAGTAGCATCCTTAAAAACATTGACGGAAGTCTAGAGTAGCACCCTTTAAACGATTGACGGTACCGAGTCTGGAGCTTTCGGGGGCTTTATTGTTGTCTCAACTTATAAATTCCGTAGTGTGGATGGGAAATATTTCTGCTGGAGTGATTCGTCAGTGGCCTTGTCTTGGATCAGGGACACCCCTTTTAACTTTAATGTATTCGTCGCCAATAGAGTGGAGAGCTAATGAATGGCATTATGTACAGATCGATCTTAACTCTGCTGATATTCTTTCCAGAGGTGCAACTCCTAATCAAGCTTTGGATTTATGTTCCGCCCTTTCTTACACAAGGTTCAAAATACTGGCCGGCCTCTTGTGTTATTAAACGACCACTAATTAAGCTCCGAAAGAGCGTGCTACTAAGTAAATCCCCATATCTGGATATTACTATTAATTGCAACTTCATTAATTCATTCCCTGCCATGCGAATATTTGTATAATTCTCCAAATTTATTTTCCGTAATCGCCATCCCTGGCTTTGGGTTTCCGATATTTTGCACAGAACTAAAATACGTGTACCGCTCGACCAGCGTGCAGTCTAAGGGAATTGTCACATTGCGTCGCTACTGCCCTATCTGGATGAGAACGACACTTTACGCGTTGGCGGCCGTTCGTCACTTTCATACGATGCTAGACACCCAATGATTTTGCGCAAATACCATCCTATAACTCTGTCTATTATTCGGAGCTTTTATAAACGACAGCTGCACGCAGGACCACGAGCACTGCTGGCAAATTTACGTTTGCAGCTCTGGCCTATCGGTTAAAAATTGTCTCAGGAGTGGTTCGCAAATGCGTTAAATGCTTTAGGACTAAGCCTCAGCTTGTTGAGCATCTCATGGGCCACCTTTCGAAGGAACGATTGGCTAGATCTCGGGCTTTTGCAGTTACTGGAGTCCACTTGAGGCAAACCTTATCAAATTTTGACAATGCCACCAACTTTGGATTGGGGGAAGCAGCAGCTAAGACGGATAACCTCGCGGACTCCCCTGCCAAAACTGGGAGAAGGGAAAAAAAATTATAACCTCTAAATCTATACTATCACTCTACATCTACATCTTACACTTGCATCTATACTCTACATAAATATACACCAACACATATACACCTATATATATGGAGGTTACATAATAATCTTTTTTGATGATTGATTTAATAAAAAAAATATTAATATATTTTTATTTGTATAATCTTTATTTGATACGTTTTCACCAGAGGTCAACCCTTTTACAGAAGATTAACATAAGCCTGTTAAGTTCTACTTAGCTTTACATTTCAATTTTATCGGATCATTAATGTTACCGTTAAGCTGTTGATGTATTGGGAGAATGTTATTTTTTAAGCTTT